>LBNU01030718.1:235351-267393 GCA_014162995.1 Artemisia annua | reverse complement strand
TTTTTTTTTTTTTTATTTATTTATATTTTTTTTTCTCTCAAAAAAGGTGACTAGCATATTGATCGATATATAATTGTAGCGTGGTCAAAAGATCAATCAAGGCAGGATGACAACTGAATTAGATAATACAATTTCAAATATATGTGAAAAAATGTTGTTGTTTGATACGTTTGTAAAAAAACTCAAAATCTTTTATATTATAAAGAATTATGATATGATATTTTGGAACTATTTCAAATACTCAATAAGAAAAACCAAATTGGACTAATCAGATAACTTGGTTTTACCATTTGTCAAAATTGAGTAATCTGACTGAACAAGAAAGTCAAAATTAGAAACTCAATTGGTCAAAATTGGGTCAAATTCAATTCAAAAATAAAATTCATAAAATACGTCTATACATTGTAAAAGAAGTTAGAAAAAAGATAGGATAATTTATAAAACCATAAGAGTTAATATTAAAGAAAAAAAAAAACCAAAAAAAAAAAAAAAAACAAACCCTAATAGTGTATCAATATTAGCGGCCCAAGCTCACTAAATATACTTACAAATCAAGCTCATCAAACACTTGATAGCAGCCTGACTATTCTCCTAGGCCACGCCGAGCCTGGAGAATACATGCTTTTTTATTTAAACTATTCCTTGCTTTATTCAGATACGTGGTCGATTTCCTAAATACTTTGCTTATTTAAAGGTTCTTATGGTATCTTTTCTATAACTGGTTTTGTTTAACTATAACTTTAGTCTTGTTTTGTTGAGTTTATATTGTGCAGGGTGCATTATGTAACTTGTGGGTATATTTTAAGGGAGCAGCTAGGGTTTCACATTCATTCATTTTCTCATACGATTTCACATACAACTCTCTCTGGTTTCTTCTTCATCTGAGTTTATAGTTGGTTTATGGGTAGTTTTCACTTGTAACAAGATCATCTTGATCTTGAGTTTAATTTGGTTTATAGTTTTGTTTAGTTTGTGATTTGTTTGTATCTGTTGCACCTTTGTAGAGGGACACCAGCTTCTTCTTTTGTATTGTACTTGGTTAGCACCCGTGTTGGGGACTAATCTTCTGTGTATATTGTTTTAATAAAAGATAAGATCACCAAGGGGTGGTTGGTTGGGTGATTAGCAATTTTATTGTTTTGGTACCATTTTAATATGGTATCAGAGCTCTAGGTTCTGATCGGTTTGGTATTTGTTGAGGATCTTGATTTTAGGGTTTTTTCTTGAAACTCTAATTTTTGGGGGGTTTTTGTTCCTGGTTCGATTGGGTGTAATTGGAGTTGGTTTCTTGAAGAATTAACACTCAATTGTTGATTCTTGGTTGTTTTGGTTTGTGACTCCTTCCAAACTAACCAGTCAACCAGGTATGGTCAACAAGTCAAATCTGAGAGAGGAGAGATCAATTTATGATCCGGTGTAAGCACAGTGCATTCCCGGGTCGTTATGTCCCAGCGAGATTGAAATTGTGTTTTGGGAAACGTTTGAATGATTTAGTGATCGGGAAAGTAACCAGATAATGATTTGGATTGATTTACACTAATGGAAATGAGATAAATAACAGTTATTAACAATTACGGGAAATCAGATAAACTAAAAACGTAATCAAAATTAAAACAAACGTGAATGCGTGCTGAAAAAGTGGGAATTAAACAAAAATAAACTAGAGGGGGTGAAAATGACTTTTTACAAACTTAATATTAAAAGAAAATTTTATAAAAAAGAAAAAGTATTTTTTTTTTGATTATTTTATTATTTAATATTAATTAAAACTATTTAATTACTTATTATTAATATTTAACTTATACTAAATATAATATAATAATAAATAAACTAAGAAAAAAAAATTATTTTTAAAAACTCTAAAATAACTTAAAAATAATATAAAAATATATTTTTTTTTTCTTTTTTCTGAATTTAATATTAATTAATTACTAATTACTTATTAATTAACTAAATAACTACTTTAAATTACTAATACTAACAAAATGACTTAAAAAATGAAGAAATATTTTATAAAACTAATTAACCTTCACAGGAATCCTAAAAAATTATAAAAGGTTTATAAAAATTATTATTAAACTATTTTACTAAATATTTACTTAATTATTAATTAAAAGCTAGTTAAACTAAATTAATTAAGATAAATAGAAAATTAACAGTAATAATTATGAAACTATTTTCTAAAAATACTAAATGATTATAGAAACCTATAAAAAACATAAAAAGGTACTAGTGTTTAATAAAAATTAATAAAACTATTTAATATACTAATATTACTTAATAATTATTTAAACTAATATTAATTATAGAAAATACTTAATGAAAAGAAATAAATCTGAGAAAATTACTAGAAATACTAAATGTGAACAGGAACTTATGAAAATTATAAAAATGAAAATTGCTTTTTGAAAAAGCTGAACAATAAGCCAAATGGCTTAAATAGAAACTATCAATTTATTAAAAGTGATGATTTTTTTGATTTTTCTTTTTGGAAACTGATTATATAATAAAAATAAGGAATTTTTACAAAGAAAAACTTTTTATAACTTAAAAATAAGATGTATGCAAACTTACGTTTCCCACAGATTGATTTTTTTGTTTGAAAATGAGATTTTGATGGTGAAAAAGCTATGCAATGCACACAAGCCACAAAATAAGCTTTAAACTACTGAGGTGTATGTAAAATAAGCCAAAGCTACTGAATAAGTACACTGAATAAGCAGAAAACTCAAATAAGCAAATCCAAAAGCACATAGAAACCAACAAGCCTACAGGTTTTAATAAACTAAGATTACACTAGGGGCAAGGGTTCCTAAGCCTAAAATAAGCACTGAGGTGAAAAGTTGGCTTGCTTGGCTTTCCAAAAAGTCCAAAATAACAAGCTAACACCCTTAAATAAGCTCTGTGTGAGCTTGTGAATGTAGCTCTTTACACTGATGATTCAGTGTAAAGGGTGTGATGGGACAAATTGTAAGGATCAAATTAAGCGGTGTAATAAGCAACAAATGGAAAACAAAACACATCCACACCAAGCTGGCTAGAAGGGCTTTCTAGCAAACCAAAAATCACAAGCTAATTCCAATTAATGAACAAGATGCAAGCTATAGAAAATGGCTAATGAACCTGTGCACAGGGGAGGCAAATGGTTCATAGGGTGATTTTTAATAAGCTTTTCAATAAGCAAATGATGACCAAACTCAGATTTTCTTTTTGAAAAATGGAAACAAGCAACAAAATAACCAGAAAACACAAATTGTATTTGATTTCAATCCCTAATGAACCCTGTGCATGCTTTTAAAAATCTGTCCATTTGACAGATGTGAAAACTTTTGACTTTTTGAGATTATGAGCAAGTTTGACTTTTATGAGTTTTGATCTAAGATTACTGAGTGATTATGATGTAATAGGATATGATATGATGAAATTAAGCCAAATAATCTAAAATACGTGACTAAACGTTCCAATACGTTGGATCTTAAGATTATCACTTGGGTATCGTAGGATCAAAGGTGAAATTTGACTTTTTACTAAAAACCATTGGACTTTATGCTAAAACTGAGCTAAGAGACCCTAATGCAAGTTGTCTCAACCATTAGCAACCACTGAAACACAAATGTTGGCCTAGAATACCTCTGTGCCAAACACATCCTTAAAATTATGAAAATGAGATTTTCAAAAGATTTTGATGATTCATGCCATGAAACCAGTGCACAAGGGTACAATATGGTGAGATAAGTTCACAAAATCACACAAGTACCAATCCACACAACAGATTACCACTAGAACATGATATGCTAAAATTGGCAGTTGAAAGAAACAATGGGCAATAATGAAAACTAATTAACAAGCTAATGATTTAAAGCAATTTCATAACTAAAAATTACCAAATAAGCACTAAGAAACAAGAACAAGCAGATAATAAGCTATCACACAATAGAAAGCAAAAAATGAGATTATAGGTTTACAAGTGAACCAAGCTTAAACTGATGAACCAGGAACCAAGAACCAACCTATAGTCTCCCCTGAGACACTAAACCATAGCAATCCAAGTTCCACCCTGCTCCATTGCTTTCTTCATCTTGAACCTGTATTTTTTTATTTTGCTTTGATTTTTTTGTATTTTTGATTTATGATACTACACTGACTTTTAAGGTATCTAATAGCTTTTAGAAGCTATCTAGGAGCTTATATGATCTATTTGAGTCCTTATTATCAACTAATAACAACTTTAAGTAAACATGAGAATTTTAAGATAAAACTTGCATAAACTGAATTCGTAATGATAAACTGAAATTGAAACTGAAAATATGTTTAGATTACACTGAGATTGCTAGAAAAAGTACTTGAAAGCTTAAAGTTACACTAGAATTTGATAAAACACTAATTCGACATACATAAACTACAATTACACTAGACTATCTTCTCTGCTCCATCTCTTTCTTTATATAGTGGTCCATTAGGGTTTGTGACCCCCTCTGAGCATTTCCCATCAATAATCTCAACCATTGGATTAATAAAATCAATCCTAGCCATCAATTGGTTTTTGGCGCCAAAATATAAAATTGCAATTGGGACTGTGAAATTGCAACAGGGGGTGGCATTTATTGTGGTTGTCTTGTTAGGTATATATGGTGGGGGTGAGTGGTTTGGGCGGTGGGATGGGATGGATAGGTGAGGTGATGGTTTTGCAGGTTGCAAGTGGTGTGGGGGTGAGAGGGAAGGGACGGGTCAAACAAGGTTTGACCGGGGTGAGATAGATAACGGGGTGTGGGCTTTTGGGGTTTTTTGGGCTTGGGTGATACTGGGCCACAGGGTAAAGGGTAAAGGGGGAATGGGGCTTGTGTTTGTTATTGGGTTTGTTTTAGATTTGGACTTGGGTTTAAATAAAAGGATATCCGTTTGGTTTAGTAGATTTGCACAAGGACCATTGTTGTAATTTCTGGATTTTTGAGGGACCTGATGTAACAACTTTCCAAACTCATCAAAAGGGGTATTCTTGCCAAGGTTGAATAGTATAAGGACCACTTTTGATAATTTCCCATTTTTGAATATCCAGGGACCTTTTCTGCCAAATCTTCTAAGTTGAGGGACCAAACTTGTAAATTCTCCAAACTTTTTACCCAAGGACCATTTTTGCAAAAGTTCAATAACACAAGGACCATGATTGATAATTTCCAAAATTTTAATCCCAGGGACTATTTTTGACAACTTTGCAAACTACAGGGACCAAACTTGACAACTTTTGAAACTTTTCACCAAAGGACTAATTATGACAACTTGTGATTTCCAAAGGACCTTTGGTGACTTTTCTTACAAAATAAATGCCTAGGGACTGATTTTGACAAGTTTTGAAAGTTGAGGGACTGAAACTGCCAATTATGCAAACTTTGTTCATTTTTCATCTGTTTTTAATCATTTTGCATCTGAAACATATAAAACACAATCCTGGGATATTTTCAGTATTTTGATGCATTTCTGAGTGTTTTTGGATGTTTTGGCAGTTCAGATACGACAAAAATGATGAGTATTTACACACTCATCAGTTTGAAACCCTAATTTTGGATTTGGGGGTTTCTTGATAGATCTGGTGAACTGTGGTTCTGGGTTCTTGGTTTCAATCATTCTAGACTAAGTGAATCTAGAATTGATTGAATTGTCTTCCGCTGCATATAGCACTGTAAGTTGTTTTCTTCCTTTAAGAGTAACTGTGTTTTAGTAAAGTGGGTGCAAACGGGTTCGGCTAACATCTTGATCTGCCACCATTGAGTGGTACGAATACCTGCTCTGGCCAACTCTAGTTCACTTGACTAGACTCAAGTTACTTCTTGGGTGTGAGTATAGATTGGAGAAGGTTAGGATGTGGGATTGTTGGAGGTTGAGATTTGTGGAAGTTGAGATTGGTTGTTTAGTTTGTTTTATTGGTACTTGGTTTCTGTTGATTAGCTATAGTTTGTTTTCTTGGTTTTTATCTGTTTCTTGTTATCTGGTTTATTGTTTGCTTCTTGTTTTAGTGCTTGTTATCTGGTTTATTGTTTGCTTAGTTGTTATTTGTTTCTTGTTATTTGGTTTACTGTTTACTTCTTGTTTTAGTACTTCTTGTTTGTTTTCATTATGGCTATTATGATCAGTAGTTTAGATCAGAGTAATCCTCTGCACCTACATCCTAATGATTCTAATTGTGCTTCTATTGTGAGTATTAAGTTGTCTGGTGTTGAGAATTATAGGGTTTGGGCTAGTGCTATTAAGCTTGCTATGCAAATTAAGAATAAGATGGGTTTTCTTGATGGTAGTTGTGCTAAGTCTGCTTATGCTGCTAGTCCTTTACTGGAAGTTCATTGGGATAGATGTAATGTTGTTGTTCTTAATTGGATTCTTAGTTCTTTATACCAAGATGTGTATCTTGGTCATGTTTTTTCTGATAATGCTGCTTCTGTTTGGAAAGATTTAAAGGATACTTATAATAGAATTGATGGTTCTGTGGTTTTTAATTTGTTACAAAAGATCAATTCATTTAAACAAGGTGGTTTACCTGTTTCTGAGTATTATCATAAGTTGAGTTATCTATGGAGAGAATTCGACATTCTTATTAAACTGCCTGATTGTGTTTGTGATGCTAGAACTGAGTTGAATGATCATGATAAGTTGTTGAAATTGATGCAGTTCCTAATGGGCCTTGATGACATTTATCAGCCTATTAGGAGTAGTATCTTGACTAGGGAAATCCTTCCTGAAGTTAAAGATGCTTTTGTCATCATTTCTAGGGAAGAATCCCATAGAGGGATTCCTTCTACTTCTATGAAGTCTGAGAAGCCTCAGGTTTCTGCTTTTGTTTCAAGACCTAATGTGCATAACAATAACAATAGAAGAAATACTAATAATAACTGGTCTGGTAACAATTCTAATAATAACAGAGGGAATTATGATAGTTTGTTGTGTAAAAATTGTGGTTTAAAAGGACATATAATTGAAAGATGTTTTGAGTTAATTGGCTATCCTCCTGGTTTTAAAAAGAATCCTAATTTGAAGCCTGCAACTGGTTTTAATAATAATAAGAATAATAATGTTGAGGCTAAGGGTATGTCTGGGTCTAATGGTGAAGGAAAGAATAGTGCTACTCTATCTTTTACTAATGAGCAGGTCTTGAAGTTAATGAGTATTTTGAATGATAAATCTGGAACTACTGCTAATGCCACTATGGCAGGTAGTGATTCTTGTTCTTTCTTTAATTGTAATGTTTTCTTTAATCAACACTTTTATAAATTTTTTTGTGCTAATGTCAAAATTAATGGAGTCAGTTATCACTTAGGGTGGATAATTGACTCAGGGGCAAATCAACATATGACTAATAGTACTGATAAAATGTTTGGTGTTGTTGATATCTCTGATTTAAAACTTACTGTTGGTCATCCTAATGGTACTTTAGCCAAAATTACTCATGTTGGTAATTTGAGATTGAATAATAATGTGGTTTTGTTTGATGTTTTGGTTGTTCCTGAGTACACTGTTAGTTTATTATCTGTGTGCATAAAATGATTAAGGATAGTAAACTATGGTGCCGTTTCTTTTTTTCTTAGCATTAAGTACTAGCTGGTAAAAGGGTCCCTCTAGATACATGTGGGCCTTTGCATAAGAGTTTCTATGAACAAAGATTGTTTCTTTTTACACACTGAGGGAGCATCTAGTTTACTGGAATTGACAATTTTACCCTTTTATAAGAAATTAACATGTATTGTTATTATTTGCACCAAGATTTGTACATGGAGTTAACATCATCAGTAATAACAATAAATTAACCATATGTTTACATCTTAATACCATTAATAACTAAAGTTTGATCTAATAATATTACACATCAAAGTTAACCGAAGTTTAATCTAATAATACTACACATCAACGTCACTAGTAACCTAAATGACGCTCCAAAAAAAACTAGTAACTTGTTTGATCTAATAATACTACACATCAACGTCACTAGTAAGTAGTAACCTAAATGACGTTAAAAAAAACTAGTAATTAGTAATGACCACATCTCTTTGCACCTCACAAACCATTAGCAATTTCATCACGCAAATTAGCCATATATTGATTGCTTTGATTACCCCATTGTGTCCCATCTGCCGCTTCTTCTACATGTCCTTCAAATTCTTCTTCATTGTTGAATATACTCTCTGCGTCAAATTCTTGAAATAACAGATCTTGAATGTTACATTTGCGTATGAAATTATGTATGGCGAAACAAGCAATCACCACATCTCTTTGTACCTCAAATTTATAACTAGCCATTTGCTTTAAAATCGGAAATCTTGCTTTCAAAACACCGTAGGCTCGTTCAATAACATTTCTAAGTTGTGCGTGTGCATGGTTGAACTTTTCTTCTTTAGTTAAAGCACGTCGACAATGAAAATCGGCTAACCAATATCTTGTGTTTCGATATGGAGCCAAAAAGCCACGAGTGTTGGCATATGCAGCGTCACAAAGATAATACTTGTCTGTAATTAATATGTGATCAGTACCATATCATTTTATCTGATAGAAAAAAAGAGCAACGGAAAAAAAGAGCAGTACTAGTGGTATCACATACCTGGGGGAGGAAATGGAAAGCCAGAAGTTGGGTTATGTACAACTTCAGTTAATACTCTTGAATCATGTGCTATACCTTCCCATCCGGCCCAAACAAATGTGAATATCATATCAAAATCACAAATTCCTAAAACATTTTGATAACATCGACCACCTCCTCTTCCTCTATAAGCAGTCTGCTCATTAATAGGGACAACTGCGTGCACGAGAGTGCCATCTAGTGCACCTATTGCTCCCTTGTAGATGAAACATAATATACAAATAACCTTATGACAATGATAAACTTACAAGCTATGTAAATATAACATACCGGAAAGGTTTCTCTCAAAGTTCTTAGTCGATCAGACATATTAGGGTTTGGCTCATAGGATGTTGGTCGTATGACTTCCTTTGAAAATTCCATCATTCCTTCTCGAACTTCATGAAAACAATCATGAATAGTTCTTGAAGAGTGCTGAAATCTTCGTTTAATCATCCTAAAACGTTCATTATGTCCAATAGTTGTCAAGAAAATGGTCATCTTTTCTTCAACGCTTATATGCTTACTATCCTGTAACCAATTTTTTTCTTTAAAATGGTTGCATAATAATACATAAGCATCACGAGAAAGCCGCATCAACTCTTGACATTGTGTATTATTTCCACCCAATAACTCTTGTGTATACGCATGGCCATTTAACGCCGAAGTGTTATCTCTTGTTTGTTCTATTCTTCCAATGTTTCTTCTTCGTCTCACATACCATAATAGAACAACTAAAAAAAGAATTTCTTTCAGAAATTCCATAACCTTGCAAAATAAAAACCAAAAAAAGCATGTCATAAATTGTATGAGGTTCATGAACTGTTTAACTAGCAAAGGTATACATGTTTTTCATCTATAAACAAAATCATTTTAGCTAATTCCACCATCCTTATCTTGAACAATTATTTTCCCTAATTCGTTATCCCCAAATCATTTTAGGTAATGGCAAGCATATCCATTATCATGAACTTTCAAGAGTTGGTTCAAGTTTGGAACCAAATTGTCAGCAATATTAATAAATAATACCAATCTTAAACCATCTATTATCCAAAACACCAATGAATCTAGCTATTATGATAGTCCGAAAAAACATTTAATCTTCTTAGGAAAAGAACAGTTCCAAAGACCCCTGAACTAACCAAGTTTTAATGTAACAACAACCAACATCTATATAATAAAGACTTATATACCATATTATATGTTCTAACTTCTAAGTAACCTTTAAAATGAATCTGCTCTCATTGTACACAAAAAATTAAGATCAAAATCCTATTATCGTTGGGGCTTATTTTACCGGCTTTTGGGCATATATGATGAGTTAAGATGGCCTCATCATAAAATTAACAACATTAACATTTTTAAGATTCAACTGTCATAAATTCCAGTGTAACAACCATCAATATCAAATCTTTTTGCTAAACAATTGAAAACCATGTCAACCATTGTATCACAACTAACCTCAAAGAATGACCATCGTTTAAGATTTGATATTTTTTTGCAAGAATCAATCTTTTTGCTTAAATATTGAAAACCCATGTTGATTAACCAAAGCACCAATCAAACCCCAACATGCAATTATAACAAAAAGTCATCAAAAGTGATCAAGATTTTTTATTTTTTACTTAATGACTAATACCTTTCATTAAATGAGTTAACAATAAATAAATGCAAAACAACACCAAAAACAAACAACAATCGTTCCATAAAAAGCCTCCTCACAGTATACCCACAAATGATATAACTTCATAATTAAAGTTGCAGCAAAATTAAACCCTGAATATGTAAAAAATTACAGGATAGAAGATACCTAAGAAGATGGTCCGCCGGGGTAGGAGATGATGAACAGCGAGAAGGTCGGTTTATGGCATGAGGGAGTTGAGGCTGCGATGTGAGAAAGAATTTGTGTAATAATAGGGATATATTATTGCAAAGAGAAAGAGGGTATATTTGTAATATGGTTTTCGGTCTAAACCTCTAGATTGGGAGGAGTGCCTTTTTTACACCCTTTAACACTCAGGGGATCATTTAGATAAAGAGAAAAAAGAAACATGCTAATTTTGCCGGTCCCACACACTTCTGGTTCCAAAAGGGCTATTAAGCTAAAAAGAAACAGCACCTATGTGTTGGTTTTGATGAAACTAAGTGTTATATTCAGGATTTGAAAAAGCAGAAAGTTCTGGGGACTGGTAGTGAGTTTGGTGGTCTATACTTGTTTGATAAGGATTCTGCTAGTTCTGCTGTTATGAATAATAGTGAGTTTCTTGTTTGTCATGTGTCTAAAGAGGTTTGGCATAATAGACTAGGACACCCTGCTAGTCAAGTTTTGAAATTGTTAAAAGGTTCTTTAAATTTAACTAATATTGATCATCAAGGTCCTTGTGAAGTTTGCCATAAGACAAAGCAAAGCAGAGACTCTTTTCCTTTAAGTGAAAACAAATCTACTGTTTTTGGTCAACTTATACATCTTGATGTATGGGGGCCATATAAAGTTACTAGCAGGGAGGGTTTTAGATACTTTTTAACTATTGTTGATGAGTTTAGTAGGTCTGTATGGGTGTATATGCTCAAGGGTAAAGATGAAGGGTTTGGAATGTTTGTCAACTTTTACCATCTTGTTTTAACTCAATTCAATAAAAAAGTTAAAGTGATAAGATCTGATAATGGAACAGAGTTTTTGAATAATAAAATGAATGAGTTTGTTGAAACTATGGGAATTGTTCATCAAACTACTTGTGCATATACTCCTCAACAAAATGGTATTGTTGAAAGGAAACATAGACATCTTCTTAATGTTGCTAGAAGTCTTATGTTTCGGGGGGATTCCTCTTGTGTTTTGGTCTGATTGTTTGTTGACTGCTTGCTATTTGATTAAAAGGTTACCTTCCTCTGTTTTGAATGGAAAATCTCCTTTTTCTCTTGTATATGGTAGGGAACCTAATCTGTCACACTTAAGGAGTTTTGGTTGTTTGTGTTTTGCTGTCATTTTAAAAGGGTCTGATAAATTTTCTGAAAAGCCTGAAAAGTGTGTTTTAATTGGTTATGCTAGTGGTAAAAAAGCTTATAAACTTTTGAGTCTTGAAAATAGGTCTGTTTTATATTATAGAGATGTTAAGTTTTATGAAACTGTTTTTCCTTTTAAAATGAGTCAAAAACAAATTGTTGAGTCAACTGATGAGGTTTCAAATTTAAATTTCTTTGATTTGGTTGACTCAGAGTCTAAAAATACAACCAAAACTTCTACTCCCAATGATGATAATGATCAAAATAATAAGTCCCAATCCAATGATAAGTCATCTAATGTGTAGGTAGAGATGGTAGTATGCATCAACCCGTTGGTAATCATAATTTGGATCAGCATAGTGAACATATACTACCAATTGTAGCTGAACCAGTTTTTGATTACCCAGGAAGTGATGAACAACATACTGCAACTTCCATAGATGATCAAATAGATCTATCTGAGGGAAATGTTGCTCCTCGTCAAAAGGTTCCTGATTTTCAAAGTTTACCTGAGGAAAGTAACCAAAGTAGGCCTAAAAGAGTGTCTAGGTTGCCTTTAAAGTTAAATGAATATGTTTTAGATGGCAAGGTTAAATATGGGTTACATAGGTATGCTAATCATGCTGTTTTAACTGTTGAAAATTGTTCTTTTGTCTCTAATCTGAATAAAACTTTTGAACCTACTTCTTATGAAGAGGCTTCAAAAAATGTTGACTGGATTCATTCTATGAATGAAAAAATATGTGCTTTACTTGAGAATGATACATGGGAAGAAACAGAACTTCCTTTTGATAGAATTCCTATTGGTTGTAAGTGGGTTTTTAGAATAAAATATAAATCTAATGGAGAGATTGATAGGTTTAAGAGCAGATTAGTTGCTAAAGGGTATAGTCAGAAAGAAGGTGTTGATTATGAAGAAACCTTTAGTCCTGTTGTTAAAATGGGAACTGTAAGATGTTTGTTAAGTATTGCAGTTCAAAAAGATTGGAAAATTTTTCAAATGGACATTAATAATGCTTTTCTGTGTGGGGATTTAAATGAAGAGATTTATACAGTTACCTCCACCAGGATATCTTAAAGAAGGTGATAACAGGGTTTTGAGATTAAAAAACTCTTTATATGGTTTGAAACAAGCTCCTAGACAGTGGAATCAAAAGCTGCCTGAAGCATTGTTTGAGGCCAAATTCGAACAATCCAAAAATGATCATTCTTTATTTGTAAGAAAACAAGGAGATACAGTTTTGTATCTGCTTGTATATGTTGATGATCTTGTTATTACAGGAAACAGTGTTACTGAAATTGAAAAGTTTAAAGTTTTCTTAAAAAACAAGTTTAAGATTAAAGATTTGGGAGAATTAAAATACTTCATTGGAATTGAAGTTTTAAAAACCAAATCTGGGTTGTGTTTAAATCAAAGAAAATATTGTCTTGAGTTGTTACATGAGTATGGGTTACTTGCTTGTAGACCTGTTATGACTCCCTTGCCTGAGAATGTTGTGTTGGCTCATAAAGAGTCTGATAATGATAAGTTTTTAAGGAATATTACTAACTATCAAAAACTGGTAGGGAAGTTGATCTATTTGACTATGATATTGCTTATGAAGTTCATTGCTTAAGTCAACATATGCATTCTCCCTTACAGTCTCATTTTGATATTGGTTTGAGAGTACTTAAGTACTTGAAATTAGCACCTGGAAGTGGTATTGGTTTTAGTAAGAATAATTCTGGTTTTAAAGTCAAGGCTTATTCTGACTCTGATTGGGCTAAATGTCTTGTGACTAGAAGGTCTGTTTCAGGTTATTGTGTATTTGTGAATGATAATCTTGTTTCTTAGAAAAGTAAGAAGCAAACACATTGTCTAGATCTTCAGATGAAGCTGAATATAGATCAATGGCTTCTGTTATTTGTGAAGTTATGTGGATGCTTAAAATCTTAAATGACTTGGGTGTAGGGGTGTTCATCGGTTCGGTTATCGGGTTATTCGGTTCGGTTTGTTCGGTTAATTTTTTTTCTGGGTCAAACCGAAAACCGAACCGAACTGAATTGAAATTTGATTCAACCGAACCGAAAACCGAAAACCGACCCGAATAACCGAATTACATAATTTTAATTATTTTTTCATTTAATTATATATATTTTAGGCACAAAATTTTTTTCAAGTTTAACTAATGTTATATTTATACTAAAAAAGACTTTTAGTTTATATAAAAATCCATAAAAAATATATATATTTATATATTTTCGGTTTTCGGTTCGGTTTTCGGTTTTCATTGCCAAACCCATAACCAAACCGATAACCGAATATTTAGTTCGGTTCGGTTTTGACCAATTCGGTTCGGTTACGAGTTCGGTTCGGGTTTTTCGGTTCGGTTCGGTTTCGGTTTTCGGTTATTGTGGATATTACCCGATCCATGAACACCCCTACTTGGGTGTGCATGATATGTTATTGCCTGTTGATTTGTATTGTGACAACAAGTCTGCAATACAAATTGTTGCTAATCATGTTATGCATGAAAAGACTACGCATTTTGACATTGATGTACATTTGGTAAGAGAAAAGGTTGCTTCAGGTTTAATTAGAACTGTGCATATTGGTTCTAAAGAGCAGACTGCTGATGTGCTTACAAAAGCACTTGGATCAGCTCAACATGCTGTTATGGTTAAGAATCTTGGTATGGTGAATCTTTTTGCTTCATCAGTTTGAGGGGGGGGGGTTGTTAAAATATATAACCCTTATTGCAAACTAATGAAACTTAAAGGTTCTTATGGTATCTTTTCTATAACTGGTTTTGTTTAACTATAACTTTAGTCTTGTTTTGTTGAGTTTATATTGTGCAGGGTGCATTATGTAACTTGTGGCTATATAAGCTTAAGGGAGCAGCTAGGGTTTCACATTCATTCATTCTCTCATATGATTTCACATACAACTCTCTCTGGTTTCTTCTTCATCTGGGTTTATAGTTGGTTTCGGGGTAGTTTTCACTTGTAACAAGATCATCTTGATCTTGTGTTTAGTTTGGTTTATAGTTTTGTTTAGTGTGTGAGTTGTTTGTATCTGTTGCAACTTTGTAGAGGGACAACAGCTTCTTCTTATGTATTGTACTTGGTTAGCACCCATGTTGGGGACTAATCTTCTGTGTATATTGTTTTAATAAAAGATAAGATCACCAAGGGGTGGTTGGTTGGGTGATTAGCAATTTGATTGTTTTGGTACCATTTTAACAAATACCTTACTTAATCTGTTTAAATACATGTTCGTTACTCACAGCTATTTATTTGTTTTTATACAAATACATGATTGTTTACTCAAATACTTTATTTGAGTCATCTAAATACTTGTTCCATTATGCGAATACGTTACTCAATACTCATTACTTACTCAATTACTTCTCACGGACACAAGTACATAAACATTTGCATATTGCCTAAATTACCACATTAGCCATAAGGTCCCCACAAATATCATGAACCTTTAATTATTCGTAAGCGCAAGTGTTGTAAATAGATCTATTGGGTTGACACCCCCGTTCGAGTTGGGTTGCTCCAACTGGTCAAACAAATGTATATCATTTGGAACACATTTTTGGTTAAGCACCTACAGGGGCAATTATATATTTATGCAAATCGCATACACATTCCGTCGAGCTTTGGGGTCATGAGCTTAGGGCAATTGTAACACTTTTCTATGACATTGTATTTGTTATAATAGTCATACATATTGAAATCTTGTGGTATGCACGTGACATTTACATTCGCTTTGTTTACATGGAATTATTTGTGAATATAAGTCTTACAAGTCTTGTATGGGCGAGACTTGTAATATGAGGATTGATATGATAATTGCTACGTCCATTTACTTATAAAGGCTTTCATTTTATTTATAAAACCTATGAACTCACCAACCTCGTGTAGACACTTTTAGCATGTATTTCTCAGGTACATAAGACGATAGCTTACTTTTGGAGTATTCGAGTCGCATGGCATTTTGAAGACTTGAGGCATTATTTTACCATTCGATAACCTTTTGAAATTGTTTATGCAACTTAACACTTTGGTAACTTATATTGTAACTCTGAATCATTTATCGAATGGTAACTTTTCAAAATGTCTCATATAGAGGTCATTCTCTATAACTTGAACTTTGTACTATAAAGTCACGCTCCGGATCCCTTTCCGCTGCGACCCGATTTTGGGGGTGTGACATAAATCTACCATATGGATAGACAAACCTATGAAAAACGTATAAAACGTATGAAAAACGGATAAAAACGCATGAAAAAAGTATAAAACGGTTGAAAACAAATAAAAACGTATAAAATGGATTAAAACGCATAAAATGGACATAAACGTAAGAAACCAAATTTTTAGTTAATTAAAATCGCTTAGTAAAAAAAAGTTATAAGTGAAAAAAAGATAAGACTAAAAGTGAAAGTCAACGCAAACCATAAGTACCATTACTGTAACTCTTCTAAGTGAAAAATAAGTCAAAGGATGACCGGTGAAAGTCAACGCAAGCCACAGGGACAATTCCTGTCAATTTTCAAACTTGAAAACCTGGTAATCTACTAATTACCGGTCATATTACGTAGATTGTTCCAAATTTGAAAATATCTTGCGCAGAATGGTAATTTTCAAAGTTTATTGCGTAGATTATCTGTTTTGAATAAATATGTTGCTTATCTTTAGCTTTCACCCTTATAGTAACGGTCCTTTTAGTTTGCCTTGACTTTTACCTTTAATACATTGACTTTTTTTCAATTATTATTATTATTGTTATTATTATTATTTATTTATTTTAACTTATTCACATACTATTTTCTTAGACTTATCACATTTTTTTTACACTATTTTTTTTTAAATTCATACACTAAACTTTGGGAAAATTGCATATATATCCACTAAAACTTAAAAGCTTGTATATTTCCCCAAAATACAAGTTTTCAATGCATGATGTATAATGCAAGTTAAGCATGTTTTGGGTATATATGCAAATATGCAAGTTTTAGTGGGTATATATGCAATTGCCCCCTAAACTTTTTACCACTCAAGAAAAATGACACTAATTCTTTTTTGACACTTAACTTCAGAAGAAAAATTATTTTTAGGAAAAACTTTCTTAAAGTTGCTTTATTCTTATACTTATACTTTACATTCCTCATGTGATTATATTNTTTTTAATGTTGAGTTAATGTATATTAAAATAAGTGTAAAGGTGAAGAAACAAAATTATCACTTTACAAAAAAATAAAGAAAGAGAAAAAAAAAATACAAATACCTGTATGAAAAAATGAAAAAAACAAAGTGAATAGAACTTTTTTCTTAACATTGCGTTAAAGTGTATGTGTAATAAGTGTAAAAGTGAAGAAACAAAATTATCACTTTAAAAACAATAAAAAAGAAAAAAAAGAGAGAGAAAAAAAAAATACAAAACTTGTATGAATAAATGAAAAAAAAGTAAAAAGAATTTTTTTTAGACGATGCGTTAAAGTATATGTGTAATAAGCGTAAAAGTGAAGAAACAAAATTATCACTTTAAAGTATATGTATAATGAGTATAAAAGTGACTGAAACAATAACTTTTCTAAGTGGTAATCGGTTAAACATGTTACATGACGATCATATTACGTACGCTAGTTTGAAATTTGGAAAAAAAGAATTAAAAAAATTAAGTGTAAAGTACAAGTATAAGAACAATGCAACTTTTAGAAATTTTTTCCTAAAAGATTTTTTTTTCTTGAAGTTGCGTTGAAGTGTAAAGTATAATAAGTGTAAAAAAATAAAAAAATAAATAAAAAATTAGTGTATGAATAAATGAAAAAAAGTAAAAAAAAAAATTAAGTGAAAAAAGTCAAAGAACTAAAGATGAAAGTCAACGCAAACTACAAGAATCGTTACTATAACTTTTCTAAGTGGTAACCGGTCAAACCTGTCACGTACCGATCATATTACGTACATTGGTTTGAAATTCGAAAAAAAAAGAGAAAAAAACCAAAAAGTTGTATGAATAAATGAAAAAAAGTAAAAAGAAAGAGTTATAAGTGAAAAAAGACAAGGGATTAAAAGTGAAAGTCAATGCAAATCATAAGGATCATTACTGTAACTTTTTTAAGTAAAAAAAAAAGTCAAGGAATGACCAGTGAAAGTTAACGCAAGCCACTAAGACCATTATTGTAACTTTTCAAAGTTGGTAACCGGGCAACCGCTAGTTTCCGTAATCTTACGTATGTTGTTCACAATTTGAAAGTATTTTGCGTATCTTATATATAATATAAACTTAGGCTGTCTTATAAATGCAAAATACCCCTAGTAAATGTTTCAAGAGTTGATTATTCCAAATATGCCCTTCAAGTGTGATTTCAACAAATGTAGTTTGTACGGTACAATATGTTTTGCATGAGAAATCGTGCACAAAAGTTTGTGCGGTACAACATATTTCAAGCATCTCTAAACCTCAAAGAATACAAACCAAAAATGTCATGAATGCATAAATTAAACACACCAATTAGTGGTTAGTCTTTTTACCTTCCCGTCCATGAGTTACAAATATTTTATCAACTATATAATGTGTCAAAAATCACACACAACAAACCACAACTTCCTCCACACCGCGTGCACATTGGGCTACAACTTATAATGGTGGTAAAGTAAGCGTCATATCGTCTTACTTATTAATCTTATTGATTTATATTATTTTATGTAAATTTCACGTGTGTTTTGTGTGTGTAACAATATAGGACATAAAGATGGTGCTTAGGAGGTTTGGTAGTAACATCATCTTCTCTAATGGTTTAAGAGATCCTACACATCGTTGTCTTATCAATTAAGTGGAACATGCACGAACATTTTTACTTTGATTAACTGTATTTAAGTTACTAACGATCAACTATATCTAATTGTTTTTTGTAGCACGTCAAGAAGCATTAAAGAAAGAGATCGAGAAGTTACAAAAATTGTATCAAGAACAAAACATGCAAAAGGCCAATGAACAACAACGACAACAAAAACAACAACAACAACAACAAGAACAACGTCACGGCCACCGGTGGGATGAATACTTAGCATTCATATTAATAGTACGTTACAAATTAAACATGCAATATTTTACTTCATGTAATACCGATGAACGGGCTAATACTATTGATTCGTTAGCAAGTAAGTTTATTGAAAATAATGTGACGAGCATTCAATTTTTAGTCAATAATTATTACTACACTTTGTTGGTGCATTTTAATATTTTTGCTCTTAATGTAGTTTTTTGTCTTGCGGTGTGTTAATGTCACTTTCTTAATTAAACGTCGTGGAATATTGCGTGACTTGATATTTGATATAATTGTGAAAATTATGTCGATGTTACATATTGAAAATGGTAGTATATAATAAAAATATAATAAAAATATCTTCACACTATCATCTTAACAATGAGAATCTTTTAAATCAAAGAAGTTTATAAAGGAGAAGAAAATTGTATTTCAAATGTTATCCTACACCTATCACGAGGTAAGCATTATTCATTTGAGTTTGAGATCATGTGATTCATGTCGTCATACTGTAAATACTTAGAGTGAGTTACTAATGAATGCTCCAAATTCGATATTATAGTTTATGGAAAAATGTTGTAATAATGCATTAATTAAAAATAATAATTTATGTAACTTACTCATATTAAAATATTACATATGAAAAGCCTCATTTAAATATAACATTTTGCAAAAAACCTCTTCACATTAAAGAAAGAGATGGAGAAGTCACAAAAATTGTATCAAGAACAAAACATGAAAAATGCCAATGAACAACAACAACAAAGAGAACAACAACAAGAACAACGCCACGGCCGTCGGTGTCAATATAGATGTATACTTAGCATTCATATTAATAGTACGTTACAAATTAAACATGCAATATTTTACTATACGAATTATAATTTATTATACGAATTATAATTGATACTCTTGAATATACTAATTACTTTAATGTTTTATATTTTTATAGTTTTGTTAAAAGGGAAATTTGTTTTATAGTTCTCTTTTAATAATGTAATTTATTGAACAACGAAGTCCATCTTTCACAAAAAATGAGAGTTTCAAACATGAACCAAAAATTAGTCCCGAACATTACGGAAAAAACAATTAGATCCAACCTGTGTGCATCGCATTGGTCCTGAGGCAGTCCAAACCTGTGTGCATCGCACGGGGATGAATATAAAAGGTCTCCAACATTAATGTCATCGCTTCATATTTAAAATAATTTATGTAACTTATACATATTAAAAAATTACATGTGAAGAGACTCTTTTCAATATAACTTCTTGAAAAAAATCTCTTCACATATACTCTTTTAATGTCAATAAACTAGTTTAAATGTGTTTCACGCCTAGAAATGTGATACCATCACAACTTAGATATATAATGACGAAAATAATTGCCGAAGATTAGGCTATAAAAACTTATATACAGCCCATGTGCAACTCAATAAAGTATTTTAAATACGTATAAAGCTTAGCAAATATGTGACACCATGAAAACTTAAATATAACATGACAAAAATAAATGCCGAATATTACGCTATAAAAACTTATATACAGCCCATGTGCATCGCACGTATTTTAAATCTATGAAAACTTCTATACAACCCATGTGCATCGCACGGGAATGCTTGGTTAGAGGTATAAGGGGGTAAGGAAAGGGAAATGAAATCATTAATGAGGCTTGGTATACTATAATGCAATGGAGCATTCCCTTAATGAGCCATTACCCTGCAAATTGGGGGTTATAGTATTCATTACCCTACAAATTGTAGATTTGTGATGTATGTGTTGTTGGAATACCAAAAATGCTCATTATATTTCTTAGTATTCCCTTTGCCTTTCCTGTTACCATTATTGACTTTGAACCAAACATGCCTTAAATCAAGCCGAACCAAATTCACTTAAATGTAAATGATTCTTATTAATATATGCGATTATTCAAGATCTTAACTCGTGTTCAAATCATTCTCAAGCTGAGCTCAAACAACATCATAAATATTCATTGAGATTAAGTTTCATGCCAATGTGGTTGAGTCCATATTTGTAAGTCGCTTGAATTTTGAAATAGTTCTATCATGTCATAAGAATCTTCTACATGACACCAAAACTAAAAAAATAATACACATGTAATACTTATCACATGGTATAATTTTGTTAAAAGCAAAAAGTTGTAAGCTGCATAATAAAAGTTGCCAACAATAAACATCTACCGATTCTAATAAAACTACACCTAAATTTTGTTAGGTGATTTAAAAAACAAGTTTCAAAATTTAAAATCCAAAATGTAAATAAAATCCAAAACAAAATTTAACCACCTTCCTAAAAACAGAAATAAAAGTTTATCCTCACTCCATTTTGTCTTTTACTTACTTAAAGTCAAAGACTTGAATTAAAAACACAACAAGAGTTACATTCAAATTGACTCTTGTTAAAACACAAACCAACCAACAAATTTTAACATTAAAAAAAAAAAGAAAAAAAAAAGACACCCTTTTATTATTTCTTTTAAGCTTCCACTTCCCATCCATACATAGTACATACCATTACAAAACAAGTATAAACACACACTAAAAACACACCCATGTATGTGTTTTTTTAAAGATTTTGTAGAGGGAGAACATGAAAGATAATGGGGTTTAAAGGTCATCTATACAAATAGACAGCTGTTAATCTTTGTAGGGTTATCTTTCTTTTTTATTTTTATATAAAACCCATAAAAAGAAAATTAAAAAAAAGAAAAAGAAAACCCTTTTTGCTTAAAAAGAAAACTCAATGTTGGTTGTTTAGTGTAAGTGATTCAAGATCTTTTGTGGGTTTTGAAGATCTTTACATTGTTGTTAAAGGGTATGTTTTGTTTTCTTGATTTGTTTGTGTTTTTTAGTACTTTTGATTTTCTTGATTTATGTTGTACTATGATGAAAAGTACTAGGTTTGTATTTATGTTGGGTTGTTGATGTTATTTGGATTTAGTCAGATCTGTTATTGGGTTAAAAAGTTATGAAATTTAGGTGAAATAGTTAAAATGGTGAAGTGATTGTGAATAATTAGTATTTTTGTTTTGAGGTAAATGATTCACATTGTGGTTGTTGGAACTTATATTAGGGATCTTTGAAGTGGACTAGTGGTTTCGGGTTTGGATGTTATAAGGAAGATGGAATTCGATACAATTCTTGATTATGCAGCTTTTCAGCTTTCACCAAGNTAAGCTTCCACTTCCCATCCATACATAGTACATACCATTACAAAACAAGTATAAACACACACTAAAAACACACCCATGTATGTGTTTTTTTAAAGATTTTGTAGAGGGAGAACATGAAAGATAATGGGGTTTAAAGGTCATCTATACAAATAGACAGCTGTTAATCTTTGTAGGGTTATCTTTCTTTTTTATTTTTATATAAAACCCATAAAAAGAAAATTAAAAAAAAGAAAAAGAAAACCCTTTTTTCTTAAAAAGAAAACTCAATGTTGGTTGTTTAGTGTAAGTGATTCAAGATCTTTTGTGGGTTTTGAAGATCTTTACATTGTTGTTAAAGGGTATGTTTTGTTTTCTTGATTTGTTTGTGTTTTTTAGTACTTTTGATTTTCTTGATTTATGTTGTACTATGATGAAAAGTACTAGGTTTGTATTTATGTTGGGTTGTTGATGTTATTTGGATTTAGTCAGATCTGTTATTGGGTTAAAAAGTTATGAAATTTAGGTGAAATAGTTAAAATGGTGAAGTGATTGTGAATAATTAGTATTTTTGTTTTGAGGTAAATGATTCACATTGTGGTTGTTGGAACTTATATTAGGGATCTTTGAAGTGGACTAGTGGTTTCGGGTTTGGATGTTATAAGGAAGATGGAATTCGATACAATTCTTGATTATGCAGCTTTTCAGCTTTCACCAAGGCATTCAAGGTAAATTTGGTTTCTTATATCTTTAGCGAGTTTGGATAAAACTGCTTACTGTAAAACAAGCACTTAAAAGCTGATTTTAACCAGATAAGCACTTTTGATAAGCAATCCCAAACACTCCCTTAGGTGTTTTTTCTTTTCTGATTTTGTGTTTGCTTTTCTGTGCAGATGTGAATTGTATGTTTCGGGCAATGGGAACACTGAGAAGCTTGCATCAGGTTTAGTGAAGCCGTTTATGACTCATTTGAAAGTTGTGGAGGAACAAGTTGCATTGTCTGCTAAGTCTATTAAGCTTGAAGTGGATAAACGTAAAAATGTGGATTCGTGGTTCACAAAGGGGACACTTGAGAGGTACTGTATTCATATAAAAAAAGCATGAGCTATTTAATGGGTTGTGTGCCTGTTCTAATTGATGGATTTTATCGCTAGGTTCGTGCGTTTTGTTAGTACACCCGAAATTGTAGAACTGGTGGTCACATATGATGCTGAGATGTCTCAGTTAGAAGCGGCGCGTAAAATATATTCACAGGTACGTGGTTGTGACTTGTGAGCCATATGTAATCATTCATATTAATTGTTGGTATAATTAAAGGTTTCACATGTTTTTCTATATAATTTCAGGGATCATCTGAACAGACTTCGAGTAACTCAGGTACGTCATATATCCCATCATCTTTCTTACTTGATTTGTGAACTTAGAATTGATTATATCAGCCGTTTGGTTTACGGCTCGTTCTATGAGACTGTAAGACACATTATGCATCCGTCACCAATTTAGAGAAAACATACATTAGGCCTAGATAATGTTTCTTAAACTCATTTCCTGTGATTTTCAATGGAATAACATATTAGGTATATAAAAATTACTAAATTAGATCATCATTGAGCATTGTACATCAAATACCTCACTTTTATGCTTTAATCTCAAATCAAAGAATATGGATCATACTCTTTATGAAGAGGGTACCATTGTCACGAGAATACGAGATATAGGAGATGGATGTTATTCTCAGGTTCTATGGTACCTGATAACTACCGATATATCCAAACTTGCAGAACTAGTTTATTTGTTGCACTGAACAGTTAGTTACTGCTACGTGGTTCTTGACTAGCATCTAATTCAGTATGTTTATTGGGTGGTAATTACATAAATACTCGAGTGCAATACCTAAACAATATACTCCGTATTTATTTAGCTATGTTCCTTGTGTTATTGGAGAGGTTTATTGAAAACCGACTAGGATAAATAGGGGGCCATTAGTTTTAGTTCTCATTCATTCATTACCAGTGACCACTGATGAAATCGTAAATGATAACTACTTCAAGCGGATCTTTGTTAATTTCTTTGCGTAAAGATAATGGATGGTGATCAGTTCTTAGCTATCGTTTACAATAATAGTTTATACTGACTGATTACAAAGTGTTTAATTTTGAAAAACAAAAAAAAGAATAGGCTTTATGTGTACCGGCTTACACTTGTAATATATTTTCATAACAAGGACATATTCTTGAGCCCGGACTTGGCTTAGATCATGCTAATAAAGGAATATAATACTTTGGCACATTTCCCCCTAACACTTTTTTCATTCCCTCGTCATACTTTTTCTAATTATTTCTTCCATTTTACATAAATCCATCTCTAATATGTAACTTATATAAGGATGTGGTACATCGGCCACAAATTCTAGTTTTTATTTTCTCTTGGTCCTTGATCAAAGCTTTGTGAAACTAAGTCGTGTTTAGTATTAAGAATTGAAGACTTGAACTTGATTATAAATAGACTCGAATATTCTGGGCTAATTTGGTTCTTACACTATATTAATCCAGGTGATGGTAGATCAGGCGCAGCAGCCAGAGCCGATGCGACAAAGTAAACACTCCTTGTTAAATGACCATCGAATTCACCATCTTTTCTCGATTTAATGTTAGCTGTGCTGACTGTTTTACTCCGTTTTCCAATTATTTACAGGAAGGAACTTTTGAGGGCAATTGATGTACGGCTGACTGCTGTGGAGCAGGATTTGAATACAGCTTGTGCTCGTGCTTTTGCTGCTGGTTTTAATCATGACACGGTATCTGACCTTCAGTTGTTTGCCGAGAGGTTTGGTGCCGCTCGCCTAAAGTAAGAAGGGTGTTTTTTTTTTTTTTTTAAATTATGTTTTCATGCTTTCTAGCTTTATAGTTTCTATTATTTGTTATTTATTAGTAATTCATTTATTTATTTTTACTTTTTGTGCAGTGAAGCTTGCTGCAAATACATATCACTCTTGGACAGACGACCCGAATTGTTCAACCACTTGTCAAAATCCAGCTTTGTAGACCAATCTGCCATCCGGAGCTCTTACACCTCAGACATGTCACTCGATGATGACCCACCAACTATCACTCCTGAACCACCTACTAAGCCTTCTACTGCTTCTCAAATAGTAAAAAAAGAAGAGGTGGTTAGTAGTGTGCCCCCTGAGGAACCGTTGGCTCAGACAGCTACACAACCATCGTCTAGGCGGCTCAGTGTGCAAGATAGGATTAGTCTTTTTGAGAACAAGCAAAAAGAGGTCGGTTCTGCCACTGGGAGTGGCGGCAAACCACCTGCAGTTGCTAAGCCAGAACTTCGCAGGCTTTCATCTGATACATCACATGCAACTTCAAATGCATCTGTTCTTAGAAGATGGAGTGGTGCTAGTGATATGAGCATCGATTTGAGTGTCGAGAAGAAGGAAACTGACAGCCCAAAGCCGCCTTCAAACGAGACACCAACTCCTTCAAACCAGACACCAACTCCTTCAATCGAGATACCAACTGAGGTCAAGAAAAGTCAACCTGATTCAAAAGATGAGACGAGCACTAGTACTTGCAGGAGTGAAATTGTGGTGGAGACAAGTACTGGATTACGGCGGATGGTTTCTGAAGAATCTGTTGGTTCTAACCAACTGACTTCAAATATGGAAAAGACTCAGTCTTGGTCATCCTTAACCAATTTGGAAGATGATTCAATGGAAACACGGTTAAAACCTCGTACACAGATCAAGACTGGTAACCAAGACCGTTTTGGTGCGACTAATCAACAAGAAATTAGGCCTCCAATTGCTGAACAACCAATCGAGCCCGCCTCCAAACCACCGGCTCTAAAGGCTCCGTCAAAGAATACTGGTTCTGGATCAAAAATTCAGGAAGCTTTTGCTGCTTCTCAGCATAGAGAGAACGAGATTGGTTCCTTACGTTCCCAATCCCGGAGCAATAATTCCGCAGAAACTCAGGAGACTGACAGGAAACAATTTGGCGAATCTCGGCTTCAAAAACCAAAGGTTTTGAGGGATGGAAGCAGTAATATACAATCATTAGAACCTGTTGTTGAACAAGTGCCTAAGTCGAGGCAACTAAAAGGGAACCAAGAACTTAACGACGAGCTTAAGCTGAAAGCAAATGAACTCGAAAAGCTTTTCGCCGAGCATAAGCTTAGAGGTCCTGGTGATCAATCTAATACCACGCGTGGTCGAAGTAAGCCATCTGAAGAACCGGAACCGGAACCGGCTCCAACTCTGACTCCAGCTTTTGAGTTTGAGCCAAAAACCGAATTTAAATCTCCAGTTCAATTCACACAAGTAGACAGTCAGAATCACCGAGATGCGCTTCAACGAAGTTTCTCTGAGGTCGCGTTTTCCGATGATTCACGAGGGAAATTTTACGAGAGTTACATGAAGAAACGAGAGGAAAGATTAAAAGAACAATCGGGTACTAATAAAGCACAAAATGAAGCTCGTCTGAAAGCTATGCATGATAGAAGTGCTGAAATAAAAGCCAAACTTTCATGGTCTGCAGATAGACATGATGATTCTGTATCTAGTACGCGTCGACGTGCTGAGCGGTTGAGATCATTTAATGCTCGTTCTGCTATGAAACGGGAACAACCGTTGGATTTTGGGCAGCTTGAAGATGATGAAGATTTAGGTAATGGTAACGGTGTTTCTCGAGGTAAGAAACCATTACCCGTCAAGAATCCCTCTACATCCACGCCGCGTACCCCTGCTGCACCAGTTCCGAGATCCGTTTCTAAGTTAGCCTCAGGTTCGGGGAAACGTCGAGTACCGTCAGATAACCCTCTTGTTCAGTCGGTCCCGAATTTTTCAGACTTGAGAAAAGAAAATACTAAACCGTATTCTGTAGCAAGCAAAGCAGCTGCGCGGTCTCAGATGAGAACCCATACACGTAGCCGAAGTACCAACGAGGAGCCGCCACCTTTCAAGGAAGAGAAACCGGGACGGTCCAGTTCGTTAAGGAAAAATACCCCAACTCCCACTGAGAGCTCGGAAGTCATTAATGAACCTGTTTACAAAAGGTCGTTTCATAGGAAGAGTAACAGTATAGCAAAAATGAAAGCGTCAATGGTACTTGAAGCTATGAGGAATGGAGAAGATTATGATGACGAAGAAGAGTTTGACTTCACGAAACTTGATAGTCAAGATTTAGTAGAGGAAGGGATGGACCATCAAATAAATGGACAAACGGACCCCGTTGTAACCGCTGAATTACCGTCGGTGCAAGATTCACCAGGTGAAAGCCCGATGTCGTGGAACACTCGTATCAACCAGTCTTTCTCTTATACACACGAGGCATCGGATAACGATGCTCCTGCCCAACCTTGGAATTTTAATCCAGCAGAAGAAGAGACAGATATTGCTCGTATGAGGAAAAAATGGGGAAATACTCAAAAAGATATTCTTGTTGCAAACTCCTCTTCTGCTCTCCAATCTCGTAAGGATATGACAAAAGGATTTAAACGGTTGTTAAAATTTGGAAGGAAAAGCCGTGGAAGTGATAATTTGGCTGATTGGATTTCCGTCACAACTTCTGAGGGTGATGACGATACGGAAGATGGGAAAGATGTTTCCAATCGGTCATCGGATGAGTTAAGAAAGTCGAGAATGGGGTTTTTGCATGAAGGCAGCTTTAACGAAACTGATTTTTATAGTGATCAAGGTGATCTTGCTTGTCTCTAACACTATTTTCCGTTTTTTAAAATTTCCATGTTTAACTTTTTTTGGTCCCTATATTTCAGTAAATACGTTTCAGAGCTCAATTCCGACACCTTCAACGGACTTCAGGCCGAGGGAGGATCATCTTTCTGGGAGCTCTATTAAAGGTACTGCTATATACATAATAAGAGTAATGTTAATCTTTTTAATATCATATTGAATGTAATTAACTGTAGTTGTACAATTTGAGGATGTTTCGCATGATGTTTAAAAAGTGATTATCTAGTCATTGTGTGAAGTCGGCGATAATCAAATTATAGTTTCTGGATATAGTGAAACTGATTCCGAATATCTTATTTATTTAGGGGGTCAAATAATTACTTAGCATATTATCATCAGATTCTGAATATTCCATATCATATACACCAGTAATAAAACACAATGACAAACACCCCCAGCATAGCTGCATAGGTATGGAATGCATTTGCTATAAACTTAAGACAGTTTTTTTATGACTCGTATCAGATGGTTATTTTCGGTTAAATTCTAGCTAGATTAAGTAGATGTTATGTTGTTGATCGTTCACTTATACTTTGGTTTCCACTCAACAGCTCATCGATCGTTCTTCTCATTGTCATCATTCCGGAGCAAGGGAAGTGACTCAAAGCTGAGATGAGTTAGTGTTTTGTGTCGTTTATAGGTATATATAAAAAAGTAGAGAATGATTGCATTTCACCTGTCTAAGATCTACATCGTCGCGGTAGATCTTCTTCATGTTGTGGTAGTCAGCTTTCAAACTATTTTTTGTTGTATATTGTATTTCTTGAGCTAATTAGCCAATTGGCCAAACCTTATTGTTGGATTTGTAATCCTTTAATGAAAGTATTCCAATTTTCTCCTTATGTGCACAAATGATTCAGAAATCTAAATGGTCATCTCAAATCTCAAATTTCCAGGTTTCTTATTATTCTTTTTCTAGTGAGTTTGAACCCAGTTTGCCACACTTGGTACACCCATGTTTACGTCGAACAACATGCAGCATCCTGGTGGAGCAACATTTTGTTTGGCGGCCCTATGCACGAATATTTGTACCACTCGAGTTGATCATCCACCCCACTCGACACCATGAGCTTCACTAGCCTTTGCCCTTGTGAGAACGAATGTGTAGAAAAAGAGGTGCGCTTGGCAACAGTTACCTCAGATCTTGCCCCCATTGACTAAATGATCGTATTATTAACAAAAATGTGTTTAATAGTTATATATATGAGCAGAACTGCAGTAATGTGTTTTCATAATACAACATTTTGGATTTTTGAGGCAGCTGTCTGCTTTCAGTTATGTTCTTGTGTTCTAAATGTTTATTATATACGCATTGACAATATACTTTTATCGATCAACTATTAAAAACTAGTTACATTTATACAAATTCACATATAATAAAGTTGTGTTACCACAGAATACAAATACTACCAATAATTGGTTCGTTTGCTCGACAACGACCAAAAAAGACTTGCTACCCAATTTAAAGTTACTTTATCCAGAAAACAAAATTTGAATTCTTTTTAAAACTTGCTCATAACCCGTGTTTAACACAGGCGGTATTAAGTAAATACCTAAGTTTAACGGGAAAAAAATGTAATGAGAATATAGTTTGCCAATATTATAAAGAGTAGATTAGGAAAATACATTCTATAAAACACTTTGACACGTTCATCTTCTTCACAAACTCACGCAGTAACGTCCAATTAGGCGGCTGGAATTTTCTTTTTACGTTTTTTCTTTCTTTCTTCCTCTTAAATCTTAAATCTAAGGTGGTTCCTGAAAAAGTTTCTGTATTGCTTCTAAAAGATTTTTCCGGCCAAGGTGGTTCCCAGGCACAACCTAGCGCATGCCTAGGTCCGCCTCTGTGTGGTGCTATTCACTTCAAGATTACAAAATGAAATCAAACCATCGAAAAAACATATGGTGCGCAAGCTAAGACCATACTACTGGTTTCCATTAGGCTCAGAACCTGTTGATCTTTGAAAACGTTCCTGTTTCTGAGAAGTATGTGCTTTGAGTTCCACTCCCCAGTCTATTAGCGTCTGCCTGTGGATCTATAAGATCAATCCCCTGCATACGTAAAACATCAAGTTACAAACCAGAGATTACACTATTACTTTTCAATCTCCATTAGTCACTAGTATTTCACCTAATATAATCGCACAAGGACAACAACCAGAAGACTACTTAAACTTGCAATATAGATAACAGACCTGAACAGGTGTGAAAGCCAAACTCGAGGTCACGCCAGAGGTAGCCCCACCGCTACTATATTGCTTGACCTTGAACCTGAAGGTGTAAAATCAAGCATGTGGGATAAGAACCTATATTAAAAAAAATAATAATAATAAAAAAAAATAATAATAACAGAAGAATTATCTAAAAAGCATACTTTGTGGTAACTTTGGGAGCCAGCTTTCTCTGACCAGCTGATACACGCAACTTCCCGTTTCCAGCCTGTCCAAGCATATCCTTCTCCCTAGCTCCATCCCCTATAAATCACGTCCAAAAACGCCATTATTAGAGAGATGCTACAATAGAGACGCATAATGCAAAAAAAGAACGCCAATGAGGCCACAAACTTAAATAAACTTCTAAATGTCAAAGATGAACTTACCCAATGAGCTCTCTTCAGGTATTCCAAACTGTATTCAATGTTTGCAAGTTTCCCGCATTGTCGCATCAAAATGTTGAACATATAAGTTAAGTATTAACGTGTAATGTCTAGAATCCGAAACACGAAGCACTCGGGATTCCCAGCCATTAACAACGGAATAAAAGTATAATAATAATCTATATTAATTGTTAGTTTATACATTATTTAATTTAAACACTAAACGGACTAAACGGTCGTTATGTAGTTAAGTGTAAGTACTAACTATCGTTAATAAGAAAAGGAAAGGACTAGAGTGAACTTGGTATGCAAGAAAGATCTAGAACTCCCCCTTGGGAGTCTAGCCGGTCGTGGGATGGTTAGGGATACCCATCCCTAATTGGTGTCACCAGTAACCTCTAATGCCTAGTATATACAACAAAGGCTTGGGTTCTCTTATTTTGCAACCATCTTGGTATCGCTAAAATCAAAGCCTTTGTTTCCTCCTCTCCTTTTCTTCTTGAAGTCGTACGAACGCAAACAACCCTAAGGGTTTTGGATCGAAATTTTGTAAAACCCAAAATTAGTGTTGTGTTTCTTTGGCAAAACCTTTTATTCAATTGAGTTTTGTGTGTAACAAGAACGAGGTAACAACACACTAGTTGTTGGTTATCAAGAGATCGAATAACAAAAAGGGTAAGGGGTTACCCCTCTCCATAGATCTTACCTTAAAACCCTAATTAGGGTTCATCTATTTTCATCCCAATCAGAGATTGCTTGAGGTACGTTTTACTATTTAAATGTTTTAGTTAATAAATAACATGTTAATGCTTGACTTGGCTTCCGCCTATACTGTGCGTACTGGTTTTATTATTTTAATATGAATAGTCATGATATTGAATGTCTAACAGTGCATCACGGCCATGTATAAGCATTGTAATTGATTACTAAAACCAATAAGAAACCCGTATCTTTAATGTTTTAGATAACATGTTATTGTTTCTAGGGTTTTATCTTTAAAAATTTATGGAAATTTTTTATAACTACCTCAATTTTGGGGGAGGGGGGGAACGATTTCATTCACCAAGCCCTAAATTAGGGGTTTTTGTGTTTACATTAATCATTAATTTGTAATTGAATTAGTAACCCTAAAGGTTTGTAAACATGTTTTTGTGTACCAAATTGCTGAATTGGTTTGCATGAATCCATGACGAAACATGCATGTTAGTCATGGATTATTATGTTATTATGGTCTGTGATGTGCAAAGTTTGTGATCCCACCACGTAGTATTAGATAGATCTAAAATTGGGGAAGACTCCAATCCATATAATTAGTTAAATTAATTAATGTGGTGTCACCTTAATTAATTAAAGCTTACGCATCGTTTTAAGGCCCCGATGGATGGTGGCTGCACCTTTGCAACAAGGTGAGCCACATCCATCCGCCTAAAATCGATTGCGTAAGCTTTTAAGTTTAAATTAATAGCAGCCACATAAATTAATTTTAATTATAGTGATTGGAGTCTTCCCCAATTTTAGAATCTATCTAATTACTACGTGTGGATCACAAACTTGGCACATACAACATAATAAATAATAATCCATGACTCAACATGCATGTTTCGTCAAATGGATTCATGCAAACCAATTAGCAATTTGTACACAAAAACATGTTACAAACCTACGGGTTACTAATCAATTACAATTAATGATATAATGTAAACACACCAAAACCTAATAGGGCTTGTGAAATGAATCGTTGCCCCCCCCCCCTCCCCCAAAATTAAGGGTTACGGGTTAAGAAAAATTTCCATAAATTTTTAAAAGATAAAACGCCTAGAAACAATAACATGTTAATCTAAAACAATTAAAGATACGTTTTTATTGGTTTTAGTAACAATTACA
>LBNU01030718.1:211180-231854 GCA_014162995.1 Artemisia annua | reverse complement strand
TTTTTTCATTAACCCTAAAACGTATTACAACGTAATGTATAAATGGGTTGTGAAGCGTTGCTTTTGAACCGTTGCAACTCTTCCTTGGCCCAAACCGATTTACATACAAATCAGTTATTATGTTTCTAATTAACAATATTAGTCCTCCTACTTTTAACTAATAATAAATAAGCATAAGATTAAAGATTATTCGGGTCACAATATCGTTGTGATTCCTGTAACTTCGAAACGCTATCCAAATCATCATAATTGAGGGCTTCTTCCATGTCGTCGTCCTAAAGAACAGAAAACAAGGGTAAAACATCGGTCAGCAAAGTTCAAGTTATACTAAGACACAATATATATAAATATATATATCTAGTTGTATCGTGACTCACCAAGTTATCGATATCATTATCTGAGAGATCGTCAAGATCCGCAAGAAAAGAATCTTCAAGAGTTGCCTGAAAAATAAACGGGATGTACGTAATGAATAAAAACCTAACACATGCATAAAGTTGTCCATATTACAATATCAATAACCTATTTAGTTACGAAACCTCTATATATAAGACTGTTTGTGATTCGCTTAATGTGATTCGCTTAATAATCTGATAAAATTAAACACATAGCGAGGTGCTTATTTTTTAAATTGTTTATACACGTACGATATGTCAATCATAATATCTCAAAAAAGGACAATATTTCATGGAAAGCATGCATACCATTACGTTGTGTGCAACAGAACCAAACTCAGCTCCTGCATGCAAATGCATGCTTCAACACTCTGTCCACAATAAATACTCGAATCAGCTTTGAACGGTGACGCGTGGCGGTTGGAGATTGTTTCCACTAAGTGAATTGATTTAGGGGTAAAAACCTTATATAGCAACATAAAGTCGGTTAAGCCCGGCCCGCGTTAAAGTCGGTGAGTGAATTGAGTTTGGGTATCTAACTACAATGTAACATAATGGTTACTGTATTTATTTTTGATTTTTTTACCGGTAAAAAAAAATATATATATTCCCCAATTCTCAATCAATCTTGTTCCAAAACCCTCACAATTTGATTTTAATTCGCTCAACAAACTTAATATTAAACCTTCAGGTATATTTTATTGTTAAATAAATTTAAATTATCCTAGTAATGTTGTTTTCTTGGTACTAATAAAATATTGATTCTTTAATGTGGTAATAAGCCCATTTTATATTTTTATTACTGGAATGTTTGTGACTTGTGAGTTGAATATTAAGGGGGATGTTTGGCATTGTTTTATGGAAGTCATTATCTGATTAGGAGGGTTTTTTTTTTTAATTAGGAGGGTGTTTGGGAATATTGCATATTTATAACAGATAAGCAGTTTGGAGTGTTTATTTCAAAATAAGCAGTTTTTAGTGAGTGGGTTGAGAGATGCTTATTTCAACTCTATCCTGAAGTGCTTATTTGTCTATAAGCAGAAACATAAGCAAAAAGAATAAGCAATCCTCAAAACCCTCTAGGTTTAGTGAAACTGCTTATAATTATCGGATTATTTGTGAGGTTAAATAGTCAGTTAAGGAGTAGCTGTAGCAAAACCGAGTCTAGTTATTCAGGGTAGTTTTACATGCAAATGTGAATAGCTGATTATATGATTACGACAACTTTAAACAGCAAAACTGCATCCAAAGCGGTTCTTAATACGGACGTGTATGTAGTACATTTGATTTATGTGTGGACCCCTACCAGTCAACTTACCACCACACTCATTTACTTTTGTGTCTACAGTAAGAGCGTTTGAGCTAATGCACTTGTCTTATGTGTTTTTTGAAATTGAAATGGTGCGTTCTCGTGGTAAATCTGATGGTTTTTATAGATATAGTATATATGTTAATGCTAGACGGATTCTATATATGTTATTACAAGACAAATACGTTTTCTGGTAGTGTTTTTGTAGTAGTACTTTTGAGTAACATATTTTGTTGATAATTCTGGATAGCTGATAGCTTCTTAAAGTAAAGATGGTGAAGCTGACGATGATTGCTCGTGTCACTGATGGCCTTCCGTTAGCTGAAGGAATGGATGATGGGCGCGATATGCAAGATGCAGACTTCTATAAACAGCAAGTTAAGGCCTTGTTTAAGAACCTTTCAAGAGGACACAATGAAGCGTCTCGAATGTCTGTTGAAACTGGCCCTTACCTTTTCCAGTATCCTCCACTTTGTTTTTATTTCGTTTAAAACATGTTGTATATGTCGTGTGCTAAGTTATAGTTTGTAGTAATTCCAACGTACATTGTGGAAGTTTCTTTATCAGTTTATTATTAACCCAACTTTTCAGCTATATCATTGAAGGGCGAGTATGTTATTTGACTATGTGTGACCGTGCTTATCCAAAAAAGCTTGCTTTTCAATACCTTGAAGATCTTAAGAACGAATTTGAGAGGGGTTATGCTGATCAAATTGAAACCGCAGCAAGACCTTATGCTTTTATCAAATTTGGTACATGTTATATCTTTTGGTTTTTATAGATGTAACTAAAATATTTGTTCATATCCTGCTGAACCTAACCCAATATTCCTGTCTTTTTTGTGTGTGTGTGGATAGATACATTTATACAAAGAACTAAGAAGTTGTATCAGGACACGAGAACTCAAAGGAATGTTTCCAAGTTGAATGATGAGCTTTACAAAGTACACCAGATTATGACCCGTAATGTGCAGGAAGTTCTTGGTGTTGGTGAAAAGTTGGACCGTAAGTTCGTTTCTCTCTAGGAGTGTACCTTAGATTCTTTTTAGACACTAAACTTTTGTTAGATAAGTGACATTCATATCCAATATGCGTGTCCAGAATTTAAATACATGTCGCAAACATAGAATCTATTGCAAACATATCTTTAAATAAAATATAAAATAAGAGCAAACTATCTGTTTCTTATTTCTTAAGGCACGCTTTTAAGTATCAGGACATCAAATTATGTGCGAGTTTACTGCCTGATGCATGATTGACCCTAGCTTGGTATGCGTTTGACTGATTGATAGCACATCATAGCTGGTAATGTGGTATTGCAGAATATCTTGCACAATAAACTGAAGGATTATTATCGCTGTCATTTAATACCTTCTTATTAAAGTTGTACTCGATACTAATAGAAAGTTACTAAGGATGTAATAAGAATGTAAACATATGGTCAAAGCTGATAGCAGACTTCAGGTTAACAGTAAAAGCTTAGTCCCAAGCATGTGAATATGATTAAATCTTGATTACTACTGTAAAATCTAAAAATCCACCCATTTGATGGTGGTTACAGTTTTCACCATTCCAGAAGTGTCTTTATTGATTAAGATTGTCAATTATGTACTTTTGCAGAGGTCAGTCGAATGTCAAGCCGATTAACTTCAGAATCTCGTATCTATGCTGATAAAGCAAGAGATCTAAATCGACAGGTTAGTATGATTTTACTTCTAAGATGGAATATATTGTGTTATTCATAAAACTAGGATTTATTAACCAAGTGTTTGCAACTGTAAAGGCTTGTAAGTTAGCTTGTAAAATAGTTATCTTACTGTAAACCGAAAATGAGCCAAGTCTACCAGCATGGAAATTTGATATTCGTACTCGCCATCTGTTATTCATTATATGATTGTGTGTTCTGTGCCACCATATATAGGTTGTGCATATATATTTGTACTCACCATTTGTTTATTTCAAATTTCTAACTGCAGGCCTTGATCCGGAAATACGCTCCTGTTGCAATCGTCCTCGCAGTAGTCATTCTACTCTTCTGGGTCAGAAACAAGATATGGTGATTCTGAGAAACCATCTTCCTAAATTCCAATGTTTTTAGGTGCTTAAGTAAATTGTTCTTGCACTACTTAATACAAAAAATTATTTGAGCCATCAAACGGAAATTGTAGTTTATGAGCAGCATAGTTGCTGGCTATATTTGGTGGTATCTTAAAGAAAAAGGGAAAGTTTTCGTTTATCTTGTGATATAATGGATTTATACAGATATTTGCTCTGGTATTGTGTTATATTAGTCAATAGTAATGGTCTGTTTAGATGGTTTACGACTTTACGTTGTCATATACCTAGCAAATGATACTTTAGGGCGATTATTGATGGATTATGCTGATTCCCAATGACGAAAAATTGTAAACTAAATTATTAAACCCATAAAGATTATGAAAGAAGGATGTTGTCCTGGCGAAAGTGAAGGTATGATGCCAACGAGTAATGGTTTCATGTCAGAAAACCAAATGTTATTTAGCATTTTTATCGGCAAGAAACTTACAAGTTTTGAATACCGTGTAAACATAAAAACTAGTTTTGGTATTACTGTATAAAGAACATAATTTAAGGGGTCCTAGAGTAATGATATAACAAAACTTGTGTCCGGTACAGTAATGGACTACTTTTACGTGTAAAGAACATAAACTGGTGTTATGAATCAGTTTTTACTATCTCTGTAAAGAACATATATTTGTGTTGCGGTGTATCTATACATTCCAGTGTTAATAAGAATATATGTACAACTGATTGAACTTGTAAAACACGACATTTATGTTACTTAAATCATTAAAAAATAAGCCTTACTTAAATTATCCAAAAATAAGCATTCAACTCGCTCATATTAACACTGAAATTATAGAATAGTATGTCAATTCTTATATGTTCAGTATATTAATCTTCATAAACGTATGCAAGTAATTTTCATCTAAAAGTAACCATAGAAGTATATTTTAATAAGAACCTGTAAAGACTAAGTACTCGAAATTTTGTTTCTAGTAAGAAAAGCGAAAAGTCGTATCAGTAACCCATAAACATATGCAAGTAATTTTCATCTAAAAAGTAACCAGAAAAGTATATTTTCATAATAACCTGTACAACAAAGTACTCGGAATCTTGTTTCTAATAAAAAACCGAAAAGTACTCAGAATTTTGTATCGGAATCTTGTTTCTAATAAAAAACCGAACCCATAAACATATGCAAGTAATTTTCATCTAAAAAGTAACCAGAAAAGTATATTTTCATAATAACCTGTACAACAAAGTACTCGGAATCTTGTTTCTAATAAAAAACCGAAAAGTACTCAGAATTTTGTAGGGGAATCTTGTTTCTAATAAAAAACCGAAAAGTACTCAGAATTTTGTTTCTAACTAAAAAACTGAGAAGGTTCATATCAGTATCTCGTGGACTTGTTGTACCCCGCCAATCATATCCACAAATACCAATATTCGCTTCTCTTTTCAAATATAAGAACTATAAGTCTATAAAATAAGCCCCTTTAGGTTACGAAATCCACCGATGTGGGACACTTGAAAACTTTCCAAACTCTCATAAGTTCTAACATTTATCATAACATTTATCATGTCAAATTTGCTCTTAAGATTGAAGTATTTAGGTTTTGTTTTACTGTAAAATGAGGATCAATAGTAGTATTTCACTTTATATAGTTTACTTTGTCTGCAAGTGACGCTAAATATTTGCTCGTGTTAAGTAATATTAGTCAATGTTGATGGTCTCCTTAGATAGTTTACATTGTCTTGCAACGAAAAATGATGCTCACTCTTACTAGTCAGGCGACGAATATGAATAATGATCATTCCCAATGAAGTAAAGTTGTAAACTAAATCTCCAAGCTTATAAATAGCCCAGAAGGATGTTGAATCAAAGTGTAGGTATGATGCAGGCGAAAAATTAGTTTCTTGTCAGAAAACAAAACATTATTCAGCCTTTTTATTGGCTGGAAAGTGGAAACTAACAAGTCAGTTTTTGACTAATTTTTAAACATATAAAAACCAGTTTTGGCATGCCGTTTTTTCTCTTTTCTACTCATCATATGTATGGATATATGCTCTTGGTTTTAGTTAACAGCTTACTATGTTAGAACCCATCATGTTCTTAAGTAATCTACTAATCTTTAAGGAGTGTTTGACATTGGTTTTCCAGGTAGCATATATATAGAGTGAAATAAGTATATTACATTGTTGATTTGGTTTCAAAAAAGAATAAGTAACTCGAAACAATCTTTAACTAATCATAAAAAAGTAGTAAGATTGATTCACTTTTAGTTCAATCCATTTAAGGTCATGTCCCATTTTGACTCGGCATATTTTATCATAGTTTGGTGGGGTTTGGCCTTTTGGTGTTGGTCTTAAATATGGTTTATATGTGTTATGTATATGTGTATGAGTCTGTGACAAATATTCCCCTTGTTTGTGTTGTGTCATTTTGGAGCAGCCCTCGCAGGGTGTTTGTTTGGGTCCAATCTTCTTTAATTGTCTCCATTAGAGCATTAGGTGTGTTCACCATGGGCGAAACTTTCACTCAGTGCCACGTCAGCGACACATCAGCTTAACATTTTCACCTTAAATCAAAAAAAAAAGAAAAAAAAAAAGAAAAAGACCCTTATCATCACTCAACTTTTACTCAACTATTTTCAAAATCAACCCCTAAATAAAACTAATACTTCACATTTAAAACACGAATTACATTAAACATTAAAGTGAAAACACGAAATAAATAGTACGATTAATACAAACTATGATACGGTAATGAAAATAAAACTGCAAATTAAGAAAGGAATCATCTGAGTTATAACCCTCCTTACTCGAAGAGGAGCTAAACTCGCCAACATAATACTTTGCTTCCATAATGTCAAACCATTTCTTCCTAAAATGTTCTGCATCCCTGGCTTCCTGCTCCATACGAGCAGCTTCCTCTCGAAGTTCTCTTTCTTTTGTTTCTCTCCTGACTTCCTCATCCTCATCAAGAAGTCGGAGTTCATCCTCAGTGAATCCAAACGGATTGTTTTGGTGGTCCACCGGTGGAATGTTAACTGGTGGAGTGTTAACCGGTGGAATGTTAACCGGAAAGATATTTTGTGGTGGAGTGTGATAAACTTCATCTTCTGGTGGAAAGATATCTCCTGGCACTTGTTGTGGACTGGGGAATTGTTGAGAGAAGTCTTTGCGAGACATTGTTGAGAATCTGTGTGTGAGTTTTGTGTATGAGCTGGTGTGTGTGATATAACAACTCTGCGTGGAGTGTACTATATAGGCAGCATTGAATTAATTTGAATAAAATCCTGCTCAATTTGAAATTAAATAAATCCCGCTCGTATTTGAATTTTTAAAATTTGAATTTGGTTATCCCGTTTCGAACTGTACCTTAAGAAACCGAAGGTGGGGTTTTTTTTTTTTTTTTTTTTTTTTAATTAAAATAGGAATTTGTTAGGAGGGGGCAAAGTGTTATTTTTTATTAAAAACCCTTTAAACGTTGAGGGGGTAAAATGATTTTTTTTTTTTTTTTTTTTAAATGCAACGGTATATAAAACCAATTCGAGAGGGTGGTAATGATGGTTTTTTTTTATTCGGGAACCAATTCAACGCTACGTTAAAGCTTTAACGCGCCACTTTAACTCCAGCTTTAACGGGGTGTTGGTGGGTTAACGCAATGTCTTAACTCCGAGGAAAGTGAAGTTTCTACTGGGTGTCACGTTAAGCGCCAGTGCTCTTAGAAAAGTTGGCATGCCTTTTGTTTGTATCCTTTGTTTTGTTTGGTATATAATTGCTGCTTTCTAAAAAATTTATTTCATATACGGAGTAGTATAAACTTCTAATATTTTCTTTTTCTATTTTGCTTTTACTTATGGTATCCATTATCTATTCTAGTATACTCCCTCTGTCTCATATTAAATGTCATGTTTGACTTTTTGAAGTTAATCTTTTTTAACTTTGATCTTAACTATTTTATTATGTGTTATATACACTACAAGAATTCAGTCAAATACCCACCACCTACCTTGAACACCCACCACCACCGCTTACCACCACCACCAACAATCACCACCACCACGCACCACCTCCACCCACTACCACCACCACCACCACCCAACACCACCACCACTCACTACCGCCACCCACCACCACAACCTACCACCACCACCAATCACCACCACCACCATTCTCCACCGCCACCCACTGCCATCACCACCTCCACCATCCGCCAACCACCAACCACTCACCACCGCCATGTGGTGGTGGTGGTGATGATGGCAGTGGGTGGCGGTGGTGATTGATGGTAGTAGGTGGTGGTGGTGGGTGGTGGTAGTGGTAGTGGGTGGCGGTGGTGCGTGGTGGTAGGTGGTGGTGGTGATGGGTGGAGATTGGTGGTGGTAAGTGGTGGGTGGCGGTAGTGGTGGGTGGTGGTGGTGATTGTTGGAAAGTGGTGGTTGGAGGTGGTGGTAGCGGTGGTTATGTATTTGGGTCTAACTGGGGTTACGTATTGAGGACTAACGGTGCAATTCTTTATGTATTTGGGACTAACTGGGGTTATTATTGAGTACCAACAGAATTGTTTATGTATTAGGGACTAACTGTGTAATTACCATGTCAAGTGGTTAGTTATATTAGTTAAAGTTTAAAAATATAATAGTCATAGTGGACATTTTGAAAGTATGTTAGTTATATTAGCAAAAGAGAGCCTGAAGTTGTGTGGGATAGTCTTGTATAGTTTGCTCAGTGTATTCCTAGGCACTCTTTCATCCTTTGGTTAGTGTTTAAACGAAAGTTGAAAACAGAAGATGTGATTCGACAATGGGATGTTCAAGGTTCCAATACTTTAGCTTTGTTGTGTCGAGTGTGAAGGTAAAGGCTGGTCTCCATCAGGTCTCGGACTCGTGGGATTCGATAGTAAATGGTATTTCTCCTTTTGCTAATAAACGCTCTATTAATAGCATTGTTGTGAGACTTGTTTTGGCTGCTTCGGCTTATTATGTTTGGCAAGAGAGAAACTCTCGTCTTTTTAAGCAAACCAAAAGAACGAAGGAGCAACTAGTTGACACGATTATGGCTATTGTACGGTTAAAGCTACTCTCTGTTAGATTCAAGAAGTTAAGTCGTGTGGAAAGTGTTATGGACGAGTGGGATTTACCTACTTCTCTTATGCATAATCATGTAGCTCGTTAGAGCAGTTCTTGAGCTAGACGTTATTGTTGGTCATGTTCTATTCATTTGTAACGTCTAGCTCCTGGTATTTCTTTAGAGTGGCTTGTCACTCTATTGATTTGGTTAGAAGCACAATTGGTGCGTGTGTTTGTATAGTCGATTTGGTGCGTTGCCATATCGCCTGCATTTAATTTTTATTTATATACCATAACCAGTGTAAAAAACCCTTTACCCAAGAAAAATATTAGCACAAATTGAAAAGTGCATTAGTAATTTGTGGCTTTTGTCATTAATATATTTGTTGCATTTCTTACAAAAAAAAGGAATGTGGGTCCATCAAAATATGCCTCCAAAACCAAAACCATTTGACATGACTTGATCTTTGCTCACAAGGTTATGATCCTCAAATGGTATACCACCTAAATGTATGCATTTTGCTATATTTTTTAATTTATATTTTAACACCGAAATTGTATTAAAGAAAACTAGCAAGGAGCTACAGAATTACAAGCGGATCTAATGCAAACAAATACAACCATGCCAGGTGGATTTTCCTATTCCTATTAGATAACCAAGCATGAGAGTGAATCATGATCTCATTCCTTATTGTGTCTCTTCTTGGACGTTTGATACCAAAGCATGTTTGGCTCCAGAATCTCTATAACAATCACAACCAGGGACGGAGCCAGAAAGAAATATGACCGGGTGCACAAATTTTTTTGAACAGTAATATAATACAGTTAAAAAGTGGATTAAAACGAAGATTTCATTAAAACGATAAATAAATGAACATATTACCTTCTAATTAGTGATTCTACGATCTCCCATAGCAAAAAAAAAACTTACGTGCACCCTCATTTTTAATATTAATAAGTTCTTCTTTCTCTATAGCACAAGTTAAAGCGTCGTTAAAATAATCATCACGCATCCAATTACGCAAATCAGTTTTAATAAGCTTCATTTTAGAAAAACATCTTTCAACCGTAGCGGTAGCAATAGACAAGACTAAAGCCACCTTCAATTAAGCACTACTTTTCATATATATTGTAACTACGACAACAATAAAAATACCCCATGACAACACAATTGGGGTACTATTCATATTCTAATATATTGTTGACTATCACTTAAACTTATTATCCCTATTTGTCTTAATAGAAATTGCATAGTTATTCACTTATTCTTGTTGCCCTAAGCCCTTATTGATGATGATAGGCTATACGGAACCAACAAATTAGTGAAGATTTCATACAACCAAATGTGGCGGAACTAGAACAATTTTTTTGGGGGGCCGAATTTATTTTTGGAGGCCGAATCGGAGATTTGTTTGTAACCTAAACTAGATTACCCCTAAAACTTATAATATTTGCACTAGGTGCCGCAAATTTTGGGGTTGCCGGGACCCTTCCCTGCCCCTACATAGGTCCGCCCTTGCAACCAATCAAAACATGAAAACTTTAAAAGACATAATAAACAAATGAAAGATATATGTTACGACTTACGAACCTGTTTCATCTTTGTGGTGTTGGTTCAATTTGGGATTTTGTAAATTATTAGGATGATGAATAAACTTGTTCCATTAATAAACCTATTCAGCTTTGGGATTTTATGCTTTAATTTATTAAACTTGTTTCATCTTTGGTCTTTTACAAAATTTTATATTTATTTTTTATTTGTAAGTATATGAACAAATAATACTAGAGACACATTTTAATGCACCGGGTGCATTTAAGATAAATTTAGGAAAAATCGATAATTTTTTCAAAAATTAACACTATATCGAAAAAATTCATGGGGTGCACTTGCACCCGCGGGCACCCCATGGCTCCATCCCTGATCACAACGCAGTTTACTATTTATTTCTGTTTATCATGTGCATGCATGTTTGCTCTTGGATGGTCCAATTAACAACTTAGTAACTTATGATGGGTTTAATAGCACAAGATGTTGTGGCTAGCCAAAACTCCTCATTTGGGGCCTACGGGTTGTCACGTCACTTTATCAAACCTCCACAACTAACCCTCTTATCACAACTAAATTCAACTTACTCATTTGGGGTCCACCACTTAAAACTTTCTTTTTTTATTCAAATTTTCAAATAAACTAAATTCATTTCATTAAAAATAAAAATACATTAAAACATGTTAATATTAGACGCAACTAAAAATAAAGATACGAAAAAAAAACGATATGGGGAAAAAAAATACAACACATATTAATAATACGAAACTTTAACATTTTACTCATCGCTTTGATATTTCTTGATGATTTGTTCTTGTCTCTTGCGAATGATAGCGGCTTTGGCCGTTGTGGTCATGTCGGGATCAAGCATGAGAAATTTTATCTCCTCCATCTCTAGCGTCTTCAAATCCTTCTCCCTCCTTGCCTCGTACTCGTCCATTTGAACGTCGGCTTTTTGCGAATTTTTTTTCTGATAATTATCCCGAAAAAGTACTCGTTTGACTCCCCCCGGAGTTGGCCGCGCTCGACGTATCCGCCGACTTTTGTTTCTTTGAATCTCAACTCTTTCTGGCACCGTCGGAACAAGGTCGTTTATCAGGGCCGAATATATCCTCGAGACATGTAGTGTCCATCGGGTCCTCGGCATCCCATTTCGGGTAATTTTTCAAGAAATCCCAAACGTGAACATACATGAATTGTTTCGAACCAAAGCGTTGTTCAAAGTTTGTCTTCGCATTTTCGAGATGATCAATGTCATTTTCACCACTTCTACGCTGCAAATGTTTATAAACAGCGTTCAATTTTTGACAATCACCATTAATCTTCGTCCATTTACCCGTGAGCATATTTTTTGAACGAGGGTCACGGTCAGCCTGAAGGTTGAACATCTCCAAAATTTGGTTCCAAAAGTACTCTTCGGAACGGTCATTTCTAATTTCTTTGTCTTGGGAAATTTCTATCCAAATTTCCGCAAGTAACTTTTCTTCTTCCTTGCTCCACTTCCTATTCACACGCTTACCTAGTTCTTCCATGTCATCTTCATAGTCCGCGTCCAAATCAACAACTTTTTTTTTGATTTTTTTGCCATCGGGTTATTTTTTCTCGCGATTTGGCCGGTTCACGTGCTTGTGGTACTTTGAATTGTGAACTTGATGGCTGTGATTCAAATTTTGGTTGTAGTTGAGATTGAGGAAACGTTGAAGGTTGTGACAGGTTGTAAAACTGTGGTGCCAAAAATCGTTGTTGGGGGTGATTTGCGAATCCCTGCAACGCATATTGTTGATTAAGGTAAATTTGCCTCTGGGGTCAATTGTGTACCATATGGCGACGACGAGTTAGAATTTTGTGACGAAGGGGTAGACGGGTTTGACGAACCCCCGTATTATTGTGGGTTTGACGTGAGGAGGTTTATGAAATAGCCGCCTTCATTCGGGTTGAGATATAGAGAGTAATTTTATTTTTTGGTTGAATTGTATGTGAGAAAAATAATATGTAATAGTTTGATATTTGTATGGCGTAAATTAAAGTGTGTTAAGGTTTTTTTTTTTTTTTTTTTTTTTTTTTTTTTTTTTTTACAAACAATTAAGTTGAAACTGTAATATCACTGTTTAAATTCAATTTGGGCCCCATCCAACGTTCAACATGTCAGGAATTAACCTCGCCGTGCAGACGACGAGGTTTTTTGTGGCGAAAAAAGGTGAGGGGGTCGGTGTCGTGGCAAAGCTCAACGAGGAAGCTAGCGTGGACTGGCGAAGCTCAACTAGTCCCCACACCTTGTGCTCTAATAGTGCTTGAGCGTTGTTCCCCAAACAAATCGTCATCAGACCAAATTTTGAAAGGAATATTTATTTATTTAAGTGGGTATGTTTAGAATGAAAAATCTAGATAGTGGTTGAGAATATTTTTTTTGAGATGCTTATACAGTGAATGAGCAAATAAAAAACTGTTTTTATTATTATGTAAAAAAGATAAGCAAGCAGAGTTTTAATAAAAAATCTTAAACAACCCCAAAAATCATCATAGAAGTATTAAGCTTGAATTACTTAGTTCCATGGCTTTGGAAAAAGTTACCTTTGTGCTTCTGTTTTACTTATTTTATAATTTTTGTTAAAAAAAAGAATGATGAAATAAGTTTTGGTACTACAAGAAGTTGTTGGCAAGGTATGTAACCTTGTGAACCACCTCCAAAGTACTAAAATCCATTTCATTCGAACCTGACCAATTATTTTACATATATATCTGACCAATTGTATATGACTAAAATAGAAGTCATGTCCAATTTGCTCTTCTTTAAAATTGATGTGTTTAGTTTTTAATTTACTGTTAGATGAAGGATTAATGATAGATTTCCACTTTATTTAGTTTACATTGTTGTGCTACTAAGAGAATTAATTACTAGTAAGGCGATCATTGATGAATAATGTTCATTCGCAATGAAGCAAAGCTGTAAACTAAATCTCTAAAATTATGAAGATTATGACTTGGTGTTCTTAAGTCTTAAAATAAAATAGCTCGGAAGGATGCTGTCAACAAATAAAAGCCAGTTTTGGTAGTAAACAAAGTCCAATCAACAAAGCACTCAGTACTAGAACTCATTTTAATCTACATATACCCCCTTCTGATTACAACCTCCACCAATGTGGGACACTCAAGCCCCTTTCTAAACTATCATAAATTCCAACATTTAAACCTCTTTTTAAAGTTAGATAAACTTTCTTTTTTAAGATTAATGTCTTCAGTTTTTGTAATGATGTAAACTGAGGTATTAATGGTAGAATTCCACTTTAGATAGTTTACATTGTCTACAAGAGCGCATAAGATTTGCTCCGGTGTTGGGTAATATTAGTACAACACACAACAGTAAACTCTCTTTAGATAGTTTACATAATTACATTGTCGTGCAGCTAGAAAATGATTCTTACATTGTAGCATAATTAGAAAATTTAAGCACTATGCGTTATTCTTTCAATGTTACAACTTTAAACCGCATAACGAAGTTATTAAGGGGCTGTTTGGGAATGCCCTTTAAAACTCCTAACCTGCATGTTGAATTTTGATACAATCATACAATAGATAAGAAAATTTGAGTGTTTGGATGATAGGATTCTTATCATTACAGGCTGTCCAACAACACAAGAAAGATGTATCATGGGAACCGAANTGATTACAACCTCCACCAATGTGGGACACTCAAGCCCCTTTCTAAACTATCATAAATTCCAACATTTAAACCTCTTTTTAAAGTTAGATAAACTTTCTTTTTTAAGATTAATGTCTTCAGTTTTTGTAATGATGTAAAATGAGGTATTAATGGTAGAATTCCACTTTAGATAGTTTACATTGTCTACAAGAGCGCAGAAGATTTGCTCCGGTGTTGGGTAATATTAGTACAACACACAACAGTAAACTCTCTTTAGATAGTTTACATAATTACATTGTCGTGCAGCTAGAAAATGATTCTTACATTGTTGCATAATTAGAAAATTTAAGCACTATGCGTTATTCTTTCAATGTTACACCTTTAAACCGCATAACGAAGTTATTAAGGGGCTGTTTGGGAATGCCCTTTAAAACTCCTAACCTGCATGTTGAATTTTGATACAATCATACAATAGATAAGAAAATTTGAGTGTTTGGATGATAGGATTCTTATCATTACAGGCTGTCCAACAACACAAGAAAGATGTATCATGGGAACCGAACCTGGTGTGAACCTTTTCCTATTTGATTTTGACGCAAAGCTTTGTACAATGCATACATATTAGGAACCTTCTGATGATATCATACAAATTTTGAGATAAAATTGTATCTTGGAGGGGCATGTTGATTCTATACTTATGGACCTTATTATTGCAAAGTGGGATAATATGATATGATAACAGTCGTTTCTAAAAATTTTAATGTTCTAAACTCATTAGCTTCATTGATTTGATGTTTATGAATAACAACTTATTATTTTTGCTATTAATTAATAATAGGAATTAACATGGTGGTCGTATCCTACACTTATAAAGTGTGCATTGTATTGTGAGTGATTCTCGAGTGCTATTGTGCACTCAATACTATTATTCACACGAGATAAAGGAGTTATTGTAAATCATCTTTTATGCTTATGAAAACACGCAGCACAGAAGAAGATAATACAACGAATGCGCTAAACAAATTTCCAAGTCAAAGACCAAGTAGCAAGGAACAAATTAATACGGACACCACCTGATCTTGATGAATTAGATAAGCTAAGATAGGGTAGCAATCCAGTCACATACTTCTTTGTACATCCAAGGTAATTTAACCTCAAAATTTTATATCAATTTTTTATAATAATTTTAGGTATGAGTATCAACAACAAATATCTACTTTTATGAATTAAGTAATTTAGTAGGTTGTATCCAATAACAATTAACTTCGTTAAATTTTCACCTCTAATGATAATAAATGAAACCGTATAGTGTTGTCTAACTCGCAGAGGTAGCAATTTCACCCGTAACAATGGGTCAATTTCGGGTTTTTTAAATGGGCCACATAGGTTAATTTGATGAGTTAACTAAATAGGACACATCTAAAACGGGTCAAATGAGTCAAACACGATGACAGTATGTAAGATAACATAGGTACATAGCCATGTTGCTAAAAATATACATTTTATCAGAATAAAAGTTATAGAAAATGGTGATGGGATTTTGTTTTGGGATCGACAATAAAGTTAAAAATGACAATTAAATGAGAATTTCAAGAATTTAACTCTAGATCGAGCTTCTTTAAAGGATCGAATGATTAGAAAACACTTTAAATAGATGTGAACATAATTTGTTCGTGACTTCTATTTTTACTTCGTAGATTTAAAAAATGTGTCTTTCCTGTCTCTTCTATGATGATGACATTTCTTGTCCCCGTTGCTTCTCAGGTTTCTGATAGAGAAAGGTCGCCTTTAGAAGTCATAGAGTTGGGAACGTGTGATAAGTACCCACAAGTAAGTTGTTAGCTTCCTCTGAAGTTTGAAACTTCAAACTAAAGAAAAAGATACATCAAGTAAAAGAGTAAGTTATGATGGCCATGGTCATGATTGAGCTCCCATGCATACATCACATCGAAAGGCATTTTTGTGGTTGCACAAGAACTAATCAAACTTGGAATGATGCATTTAATTATGGTGATAATATTTGTACTTCATTACAATGTTAATCATGTCTTTTGCTCTTCTTGCCCTTCTGCTCAGAGTTTGAAGCACCATCCAAATGGGAGGTTTGTCTTTGTTTGTGGTGATGGTGGGTACATTATATATAGAGCTTTAGCATGGAGAAATAGATCATTTGGTTCTTTATTGGAGTTTATTTGGTCCTCTATATGCTTAAAGGGAGAGCACATCTAAGGTCAAGATTTTTAGTAAATCAATCCAGGTTTGTACACTTATAATGCCTAATAGTTTAGTAAATCAATCTTGGTTTAGGATGTGTTACACATGTTGTCAGTCAACAAACAACGTTCACTTTCATTATCAAGTATGTATAAATCTAATGACATTTGATATGGGTGTCGTCTTCAAATAATATGATTGGTTTGGTGTACGATGTGTGTAATATGACCGAGTACTAATGGATCAATAGATAAAGGTGTAATATACAAGCTAAATGTGTGGGTTGGAGGAAGGGTCAAAAAGGTAAAAAAGGGCTTTTTGGGATTTCTTAATACGTATATTGCTTATTTGGGATTACTCATGCAACTTTTGAGAGCTCTCAAATAAATGCTTATACAAGATAGAAATTTACATTATTAGAATGACATGATAATACAATTTGTATGCACAATGATTAGAATTTTGATTATATTGCGACTCATGTCAATTAGGGGTGTTCACGGGGCGGTTCGGTTCGGTTAGTAGGGAGATTTAAACTATCCATCGCGGGGCGGGTAATTCATTTTACTACCCGAAACCGAACCGTGCTAGGCGGGTAACCGGACATGCGGGTACCCGAAATGAGCGGTTACCCATGGTTCGGTTCACGGTTATCCATTTTAGTTGTCTAAACGTATGAACGATAACATGATCTAAAACGTAAAAGTTCATTTTAGTATATTAAATAATATTGAATACATTAAAATAATATTAAAGTTATTTCGTTACAATAATTGCATTCAAATAAACATATATAACGCATTCACAACAAATTTTATTCAATGTTTATTAGCTTTAATCACATTAATCAATTTTCACACATAAATGTTTACATTAGAAGAAAAAAATTTGTTATACAATAAGAGTAGTGCAATAATATAATCGATAATTCTACAATTATTTGAATATTTAGTTAAAAATCTTGATATATGTTATACACGGTTCGGTTTGGTTAACCGCGGATACCTAAATATAAAAACTGTAACCGATCCGTGATAAGCGGGTTTTTTCGGTTTCGGTTTTTTTCGGTTTCGGTTTCTTCGGTTTCGGGTTATTTCGGTTTCAGATTGAGCGGTTCGGCTCGGTTTGTCGGTTTCTCGGGTTTTTTGAACACCCCTAATGTCAATATATTAAGTAAGATTTATGCAAGTTGACAATGACCATCTTTCGCTACGGGTACTATTTAAGGATGCTATTAGAGAATGTTAAGGATGCTATTAGAATGCTATTAGAGAATGTTAAGGATGCTATATTAGAGAATGTTACGCTCAGCGAACTTACAAGTTTAGCACTTAGTTAAGTAAGTAAAGTGAGATCCATTACCCACGTTATCTATTTTTACTTTTTTGTTGTTGTAATTTATTTAATTTCTATATTTTTATGTTTTATTCAAATAGTTTTGGATTGTTGGTTTAGGTATAATTAGTAATATGTTATAAACAACTTTGACAAAAGGTTAAGGACGAAATGTATTTTAATACGTTTGAAATCAACCGCAGGCGCATTTAAGCCTGTCAATGAGTCCCAACGTATTCAAACTCATTTTATTCTAATCTAACCTTCGGTAGTTAAGTATATGATCCTAGATATATACCAACTTTGGTTTACCACTTTCACCGATGTGGGACAATTCTAAAACATTCCGAACTCTCATTCTCAACATTCTTTACAAGGTTGGATAACTTTTCGAGTTCATCAACTAAAATAGAAGTCATGTCCAATTTGATCTTCTTTAAGATTGATGTATATAATATTTACTTTATTGTAAATGGGGTCGGTGTTGGAATTTCACTTAAGCTTAAGAGGCGATTCCTAGTACAGTTTTGAGATTATCGTTTCTAGATGTGTATATTCATCTTCGGGTCATGCTGAACAAGAAGTCCCTCATTTATATAAGTTTTTATTTTTTGAAAAGCCAAAATTAAATACTATATATTAACAGAAGCAAAGAAGTAATACAACAAAAAGCCTATAAGGCGCACACGCATGGGCGGACCCACATGTATGCTGGGTGTGGCACGGGCAACACCCGATTTTAGATTATGAAGTGCAAAAAGATTTTAAAACTGTCATTTTTGTGGTATGTGCAACCCCCAAAATTGTTTTTGCTACTTTCATTTTTTATGGTGTAACTTTAATTAGCCAAACATTTCTTTTGTGCAACACCCTTTTAAAAATCCTAGTAAGGGGCTAAAACAAAGCTAGACACTAAATATAATGCAAGAACCAAAACCATGGACACGACCCAAACGAGAACTACGAAGACGATCACTCGAAACTAAACCTTTGGTGATTAATGATAAAATTAAACTCGTGTAATTTCAATCTTACTACACATGACCTCAATTCATTCGAGTATAAGAAAGGTAGTCATGTTGATCGACTACATTCATGTGAGTGATGTGACATTATGCTGACTTGTTTATGTTACTAAAAGATTAGTAATCTTTCATTAAAATCATATATTCTCTGGTTACAATCTCCACCAATGTAGGACATTTAAAACCATTTCTAAACTCTCATAAATTTTTATGAATTACTATCAGGGGCGGTGCTGAGAACGTCAAAAATAAAAATTAGGCCCGGCACGAAAAAAAAAAAAAAAAAAAAAAAAAAAAGTGCCCTATATTATAATATCCATAGACCATAATCAAGTACGAAAAGCCAAAAATACGAACAAAAATCATTCTTGCAACAAAAGTATTACTTCTACAAAAGTATTATAGCTTATCAACTCAACTAAGCTATATAAGCCGAAGTTGATAAACTCATAAAAGCCATAAAAATAAAGCTATAAAGCTCATAAACCAATCAAATAAGCTTACACAAACACCCCCTAAATAAGCTGATAAGCTCAAAAATAAGCTTGAACAAACACCCCATACTGCTTATTCAAAACCACATAAATGGCTTGCTCCTACTGAAACATTAGCAAATTAATAAGCAATCCAAAAGTTGCATGGGAAGTTAAAACTTTAATAATATTATAAAGGAAGAAGAGAAAAAAAGGTAGGTAGGTAGTACAGCTTTAGAGGAATCCCAAGAGCTAATAAGAGGAACAGAGCCATAAACATGAGGAACAAGGTCATCTCTTATGTTATAATTTTTCATTTTCAATGAAACATAAAGCTGACCACCACCACCATGGTCTTCTTTCTCTTCACCACTTCCATGTGAGCTACTGTCTGGATTCTTTGATGGTCCACTTCCCATTATTTTCCTTAACCCAAATGTGTTCTTGGGTTGGGCCTAGTACATATAATGGGTATAAAAAAATTTAGTGCCCCTTAGTGGGTTGGGCCCGACTCGGTTGCTGATGTTGCGCTGGCTCAAAACCGCCCATGATTACTATGTAAAAAAGAATAAGAAGTTTTTATAAGCAATCTCAAACAACCACCAAAAAATCATCATAGAACCCTATTGTGATAATATAATTTTAGAAAAAAAAAAATAATAATAAATAGATGCTCCTATATATATACCCGCTTTTAGTTACAACCTCTACCAATGTGGGACAACTAACTCTTTTTAAACTCTCATAACTCCGGCATTTGTAGCGTCTTTTTTATATTGGATAACTTTTGGAGTTCATTGACTAAAATAGACGTCATGCCCAATTTGCTCTTTTGTAAAATGAGGGATTAATGGTAGAATTCCTGTTTAGATACTCAAGTTTACACTGTTTACAAGAGACACAAAATATTTGCTCGTGTTATGTAAAATTAGTCAACACACTATACTTAGTTTCGTAAGATAGTTTACAATGTCGTGCAACTACAAACCCGGAGATAGATTATGACTACATATACATATAGCTGAGAACGATGTTGATCAAGTCATAGTAAAGGTGATGAGCAATGATTTAATAGCAGAAATCCAAATTCTTTTAGCCTTTTTACCGGCTGGAAACTCGCAAACAAGTCAGTTTTAGAGAACGGTTTAAACAACATCAGTTGTGTATAGGTTGGCAGCAAAGGGAGAATATGTACTTACTTACTTTTGGTTACAAACTCCACCAATGTGGAAACTCGTGAACAAGTCAGTTTAGACAACGGTTTAAACAACATCAGTAACCACATCTGTTATTCATCCTCTTGGTTTCGTAGACAGGACGTCCGGTTGTGTATATGTTGGCAGCAAAGGGAGAATGTGGTGCTAGAAGAGTGATTGAGATGTTAAAAGATGAATGTAGTTAAATCGAGCTTACAATGGCTCTTTCTGGCTGTCCAACTCTCAATGATATTTCGTCATTGTAGAATGTAGTTTCCATTTATTTTATCAAGAAACAATTGAACAACATTTTACTAGATAAGATAAGGTTCAATGACACTGAAACAGATCCATAGTCTTAACTGCTGATCTCCCTCTGATATGTACCTTTGGACTAAATTGTTGAATCATTTGTGGTAATCCC
>LBNU01030718.1:183168-210715 GCA_014162995.1 Artemisia annua | reverse complement strand
GGGGGAAGGAAAGATTTTTGTTTTTTAGATTGATTTCTTAGATGCTTGTAGAGTGAAATAAGTAGAGGTTGATTAACTTTAAGTAATTTCAAACACACCAGAAAAAACCCGACCATGGAAGCAGTAAGTAAAGATTGATTAACTTTGTATTTTATGTTAATAAAATTCGACCAAAAATTTAAGTAGGAAATGTGTTTTAGTAGCAAGTAAAGGTTGATTAACTTTGTATTTTACTATGTTTTTTTTGGAGAAAGGGAAAATTTACATTAACTATGAAGAACAATTACAAACTTGGGCATAAACCCACAACCAAAATGAACGAATGTTTGACCACATACACAAAACCATTATGTATGAAAACCAAACAAACATCAATTATAGGAAACTACGCCTAACAAATAAATGAACTAAATTAGAACTAGACTTCCTAAAAAAACAACTATGACTTTGCTGCAATTCCTCTGAACTACTGCTACTCGAACTTTAAAAACAGAAAACTTCAGCTGCCTAGAAAAACCAGTCTACCTGATCACTAAAAAAAATGCTTGGACAAGATGTATTTGACCATTAACTCAAAAGAGATTTAACTTTCATTTTCACAGTTATCCGTATCATCATCTGAATCGTCAATTATTCCTAACTCTGAAAAAAAAGAGATCTTTTTCTAATGGGAGAAAGGTCACCACTGGTACCCACTTTCTCATCAAGTGGATTTTCGAAACTATCCGTCTTGTTTGATCTTATGAGAAAACTTACCTTTCCATTTCTTGTTTGAACATGAATTTATCTTGCGATTAATACCCATGAACTTAGAGATCGTTGATTTATCTTTACCTTTTCTCTTACCCTTTATTTTTTCCTGAGTTTGCCACACATATTACAATCGCACTCATCAATATCATGACCATGGTGAATACCTTTACTTACATATTCATTTGGATCCGCATTTTTCCCTTTTCTTCCAAATCTTCCCTTTTTGCTTACATATTCTTTTTGAATAGTGCTGTCTTTTTCAAGTCCTAAAGTATCTCTTGTATTTATGTGATTGACAAAGTGAAACTCCTCCTTTCGTATTTTATGTTAATAAAATCCGACCAAAAATTTACATAGGAAATGTGTTTTAAGACGTACAAATCTTGAAGACGAAGGCTTTGAATGACGTACTAAAATTCGTTTCATACTAATTTAATTAGACATATGTCCTCCTAGATATATACCAACTTTTAATTGAAACATCCACCGATGTGGGACAATTAAGGGGGTTGGCACTGGGCACGTGAAGGCACGGCAACGGCAAGGGAAGGATCCTTTGGGTGAACACCGCCGCCTGCACCACGTGAAGCCACAAGATGGATCCCGCACAGGAAAGTTTCACGCACGAGATGGGGCTTTTTTTCAAACGTTGACTATTTAAAAAAAAAAATGAAGTGAGTGAAGGGATTTAATGAGTGACCCATTGCCAACAAAAAAAATGAGTGAGTGATGGATTTAGTTTTTGTGTTTTATTGTAAATAAATAGGCATTGATAGTAATGCCAGATTTTTTATGGTGAGGCTTGAGAAACATGGTGATGAGGTGCTATGAAAATGAAATCCAAATCTTTTTTTTAGAACGACACAACAATTGAAATCACTTGAAATCTGACCCTCGAGTTAAACCATCCAAATGGGCAGGCCCCGAGACCCGAACCACTAGGAGAGACCCCCGAAGGGAAACATCTAGAACTCACGGCTTCACACTAAGAGAAAAATCCGAATTTTTTTGTCACTTGCGAGACTCGAACCCGGGTGAAATCCCTCCCCAAATGTTCTAATATTATATATACTCCCTCCGTCTCAAAATTATTGTCCCCTGACTAAAAACACACAATTTAAAAAAAAAAATACATTTATTACAGTTTTTTTTTTTTTAGAATGATAATTTTGCTCTTAGGTAATAATTAATTAAAATCTTCTTTAACGTATGTAGTAATAATTTTAAATAAGGGTAATATATTAAATTTAGTTAAACTTCCATATCTATTTTTAGTAATGGATAATTAAATTTGGACATTTTAAAAAGAAAACATGAACAATAGAATTAGGACTGAGGGGGTAGTATTTGTGTAAACAGAGGTCTTTCAAATGATTGACACGTGTATGAGAATAAGTGTCGTTTATTACAGATTAAGGATAATGATAAGGACGTGACGAAACGTTTAAGGACAAAATGCATTTTACTGCATATGAATTATCATGAAGCTTTTCACACAGAAGTAGTAAAGTTGACAAACTGTATTTTCTGTTTATTATCGATTAATAACCATAACGTGTTACTCCCTCCGTCCCAAAATTATTGTCCAGTTTGAATTTTCAAAGTTAAACTAGCTCAGCTTTGACCATAAATATATTTTTTTTTATTGTATAATACTTGATGAAAAATTATATCATTGAAAAGTACACTTAAAACCCAATCCATTTATATATTTTGCATCAAATATTATATAACACCCAAAAAAATATTTAAGGTCAAAGTTGAAGAAGAAAGACTAAAAAAGTTAATAGTGGACAATAAACTTGGGATGGGGGAGTATAAAATTTGACAAAAAAGTTTAAGGATGAAATGTATTTTAATACGTAGTACATGTGAAAGTCCTGGACACAAACGCTTTTTGCCTCCGTAAAGAAAGTCAACACATATTTAAACATTTTTTTTTTTTTTCTAAATACTAACTTTTACTTACAACTTTCATCAATGTAGGACATTTCAAAAACTTTCCAATATCTCATTCTCAACATTCTTTAAAAGGCTGAGTACAGATTCACTAAAAGAAAAACTTAAAATGAGAAGAATGATAAACAAAAATAAACATACATTTGAGATGGATCGCCTTTAATTAGATGTCTCTTTATTTATTTAGATGCATCTTAAATAGTTTCGAAAGTGATTTTCAAATGAAAACGATTTTCAAATGAAAACGATGCAAAGTAGTACTTTTGACCCGCATGGGACGAAAGAAACAAATAATTCGCCTAACTTGATGAAATGCATTTATTATATGTACATGCATCTAATTTTTTGCTAGAAAATATTATGGTGCATCTAAAAGATTAACGATGCATCTAATTCAAGTCGATGCATCTCTAGTGTGTGTTATACTTAATTCTCATTCTTCTCATTTGAGTCTAAGTCTGCGAGGTTGGATAACTTTTTGGGTTCATCAACTAAAATAAAAGTCATGTCCAATTTGATCTTCTTTAAGATTGATGTATATAGTTTTTATTTTATTGTAAATGTAAATGGGGTCGGTGTTAGAATTTCACTTAAGCTTAAGAGGTGATCCCTTGTACAGTTTTGAGATTATTGTTTCTAAACGTGTATATTCATCTTAAAGTCATGCTGAACAAGAAGTCCCTCATTTATGCAATTTTTTTCGAAAAGTCAAAATATATATTAACAGAAGCAAATGAAAATATATACAAAAATTTTAGTTGTATCAGACTGGTTAGTGGTTATAGATTTTAAGTTTTAACATAGACAAATATGTATAAAAATCTTTCATTTAAAATCTATATATATCAAGACAAAATCTAGTGCTGAATCATTACTTCATCATTGAAACCGATTGAGACATCATTATTAATATGGTTTAGGCTCTGATCTGTCATTGCTATAAAACCCTAGTTTTTTTAACTAGGGTTTCAATTGATTACCTTGGCTCGGTGTGTTTATTAGTTCTGGTTTTGTGATCAGTTTTGTTAAGGGTTTATTGGTTTGATGTCGACATTGGGAGGGAAGTCTAGCAGTTTTCCTAGTGTGAATGTTGAGGAAGAGTGCTCGGACGAGAGAGGAGAATAATTATGTGCCATGTCCAGTGGTAAATATTGATGAATTGAGTATGGGAGAGGAGCGTACGAATCCATTATCGTATGTGACTATGAGGAAATCGCAGCAGCCACGAAAAGCTGCTCGGGTTTTGCGTACTAATGAAGCTGATGTGAATTTTACAAACCCTAATGGTGGGACTGGAATTGATGGTTTAACTGGCGTGGGACAATCAGGTGTGTATACGAATACTCTTGATTCTAATTTGCCGGAGGGTGATGGAATACGTGTTGATCCAAATTCTGGTAAGTTTCAGTCGTCCACAACTAATACTACTAATGATCACGTGGTTAATATCACTAGTAAGCATGCTTATATTGAAGGGGTGATTGGGGTCTCGCTTAAATCAGCCTCGTATATAGATTTATTCCTTAAGGAGCTTGAAGCGGGCAAACATCCATCCGATATGGCCTAATTTGGATAGTGAAACTCGTTCACAAGTGTATGAGGCTATGTGTGGTTTATGTGAGGTTTATGGGATTGACATGAAGGCTGATGCAACAAACTCTGATGTGAGTGTCAAAGATACTACACCTAATGTTAATGTGGATGAGAATACTCAACCTATTCCAAATTCTACTTATAGTTCTTTGGTTGCTGAGTTTGTTTGTGAAGGAGTTAACGTGTCTATTCCACGAAGAGTAGTAGAAAAGGTTAGTGCACGTCTTGAACACACTCTATATGGCTACTTTATTGGTCATAGAATGGCGTTTCCAGTGGTTGAATACTATGTTAGAAATAATTGGGCCAAGTATGGTTTGAAAAAGATTATGATGAATGCAAAAGGTTTTTTCTTTTTTAAATTCGATACTCACGCTGGTTTAGAAGCAGTTTTGGAAGAAGGACCTTGGATGATACGTAAATCACCGATCATTCTTAAGAAATGGTCAATTGATACTAGCTTATGTAAGGAAGAGCTGACTCGTATTCCGATATGGGTTAAATTACATGATGTGCCTATCCAAGTTTTTGAAGATGATGCTATTAACTTGATTGCTTCTTTTATTGGCAAACCTATTATGCTGGATTCGTACACAAGCTCTATGTGTAAGGATTCTTGGGGTAGAAGTAGTTTTGCTCGATGCTTAATTGAAGTTGGTTCAGAGGATGAGCTTGTAGAAGTTATTACTATTGGTGTCCCCTCTCTTACAGGGGATGGGTTTACTAAAGAATCTATCCGAGTTGAGTATGAGTGGAGGCCTCCTAGGTGTACATCATGTAAGATTTTTGGGCATATCTATGAGCATTGTACTAAAAAAGTGATTACACCTCCTGTTGCTACTACTTCTAATGTCGTTACTCCTTCTACTATGCATGCTAATGATGGTTTCCAAAAGGTGAGTCATAAGAAGAAGAAAGGTAAAGCCCAGTCTGGTAAAGGGAGTCAGGTTGGTACTTCTATCAAACAGACTTTCAGGTATGAGCCAAAGAAGACTACTAGTGAACCAACAAAGGGAGCTACTATTAGGAGTAATGTGCCTACATCGTCATCTATGTTGAAGTCTAAAGGTTCCTCCTCTAAAGAAGGTGAAGTTTCTACGTCAAATCCTTATGCTGCTTTAGCTACTGATGAAGATGGTGATGATGATTGTGTTGAAAACGTGTTTGATGAATCGGCTAATTTATTTCATAACCCTACTAAAGGTGGAAGTTCATCTTTCACGGCAGCTGCTGGTTAGCTTGTTTTGTTTTGATTCTTGTTCTAGGTTCATATTTTGATTCTAGAGTTGTTAAGAGTTTTTGGCATGTCATAAGCTCTAGGTTAGTTGTCTATCAAGCTGTTTTAGCTTGAGGTTAATGTGGTACTTCAGCCACATTCTATTTGTACTCAAACGTTTTGGTTTTAATTTATTTACCAGGGTGCAGGATTACTCCCCTTTACCCAAAAAAAAAGACAAAATCTAGTGCTTGGTTGGTCCTAATCGCCAATGACGATTTGACAACAAGAAAATATATCCAAAAAACAACAATGTAAGAAAGTCGGTGACGAAAACTGAACACGTTTGTCTGGTTCTTCCTTGTCGGTCTATAAAACGTGCCCCAAAACCAAAAGCATTTTACATGATCAATACCACTTAAAGGTATGGTTTTTTGGTGTTTGATTAACAACTTGGTAATCTGGATGGTGTTTGAGTTTGTTTATACCAGATACTTTTGAAATAAGTAGATAACAAATTGTTGTTATTATTATGTAGAAAAGAATAAGCAGAGTTTTAATAAGCAATAACATCCTCCAATAGTTATCAACTCATCATAGAAGTTAACATCCTCCAATAGTTATCAACTCATCATAGAAGTCAGTAAGCTTGAAAACATCATAGAAGTTAACATCCTCCAATAGTTATCAACTCATCATAGAAGTCAGTAAGCTTGAAAAAAAAATATAGACAGAAATGTATTTTATTACCCAGAAGATGGTGGGCTTAGGGGCTCTTTTGCTAGCACCTAAGCAACCAAGTCCATCGGCAATAAAGATCATTTTGTTCTAAACTACTATTGGCAATAGGCTCCTCTATATATATACATCTTTGGTTACAATCTCAACCAATGTGGGACACTTAAAACCATTTCTAAACTCTCATATAAGTTCCATCATTTATTACGTCTTCTTATAGTTTGATGAATTTTCGAGTTCATTGATCGAATAAAATATAACTCATGTACGTCCAATTTGCTCTTCTTTAAGATTTAAGTATTTGGTTTTTACCGTAAAATGAAGGATTGATAGTAGAACTCCACAAGCTTAAGAGTTGATTTCTTATACGGTCTTAAAAAATATGTTTCTGAACGCGTATCTTCTTCTCGGGTTCGTATTGAACAAGAAGTTCCTCATTATGTAATGCTAATGCTTGAATATGATACCGGAGCTTAAATTAATCGTGATTATTGATACCAGAAAACATGGGGTAAAGATTATGTCTTAGAGTTTTTAAGTTTGTAAATAAATAGCTAAAAGGGATGTTGATTGAGTAGTAATGGTTCGGTGTCACTAACAAGTCTATCAGTTTCAACTACTGTGTAAAGAGCATAAATGGTGAGTAATGTTGAAATGAAACTTTTGTCTAAATGCAATCTTACATATGACATCTCCGGTGTGACGAAGTTGGTCATTCTAAAACATCGATGGACTAATCTTATGAGACATTATGCTTTGCTTTTCCTTAAAAATAATCAAAACAATTTTTGTTTTCAGAACAAAAGTGGTATCGGACTTATTGGTAGTTATGGGTTCAAAGTTTCGACATATGCATAAACTTGTGCAAGTATTTTTCGTTTAAAGAGTAGCAAACCATGAAACTTGCCCCAAAAACCAAAACCATTTTACAGGACTCAATATAAGCTTAATCACAAGGCTTTGACTCTCAATGACTCATCCTCTACGGATAAATACCATTTAAAGGTATTTTGTTTTTTTCTTTCATCTTATATACTACGTATTACTTTTCATAAGTGTGTATGCTGTTAATTTAGTTACAATAACTTAAGGGGATGTTTGGAGTGAGTACTTTCGGGGTGCCTGGGATTGTTTTTCTCAGTTGCTTATAGATTGAAAGTGTGGTTTACTTGTTATTGATTACTATGTAAAAAAGAATAAGAAGTTTTTATAAACAATTCCAAAAAACCCCCAAAAAATCATCATAGAAGTATTAAACTTGATTCACTTAGTTGCATAGCTTTAGAAAACCTTACCTTTGTTTTATTATGAACTATCGATTGTAATATAATTTTAGAAAAAAAGTTAGAGTGAAATGTATTTTAGGACCTCCAAATATCGAGTGGGGTATTTATTTCACTAGTACCTCAATCAAAGTCAGAAGTCACTACAATTCATTTTTTTCTAAACTGATAAACTTGTATATGCTCTCATATGTATGCCCACTTTTACTTACAACCTCCACCGATGTGGGACAACTAAAACTCTATTTAAACTCTCATAAGTTACAACATTTTTAACATCTTTTTTAAATCGGATGACTTTTCGAGTTCATTGACTAAAATAGAAGTCATGCCCAATTTGCTCTATTGTAAAATGAGGGATTAAGAGTAGAATTCCTGTTTAGATACTCCAGTTTACAATGTCTACAAGAGACACGAAATATTTGCCTCGGTAAAATGTAAAATTAGTCAATAGGTCAAAACTAAAGTTTCGTTAGATAGTTTACAACGTCGTGCAACTATAAATCAAGAGATAGATTATGACTACAAATACATAGCTGAGAACGATGTAACGTTACGAGCTACTTTTTTTCATGTTCATGTAGATGTTATTTACATTCTGAACCTTAGTTTATGTTTCTTGGAAGCCGTTAAAGCTATGGAACTATGAGTTGAAGGAATCATAATCTCTAATCATAGAGCTCGCCAGCTTGATTACGTCCCCGCCACCACTTATGCCCTTGAAGAGGTGATAATTCAAATTAATCATCACTTGCTTATCACAAGAAACAAAAAGTACGAGTTTATCAAAAAAAAGTTTGGGTTGCAGGTGGTACCTGCAGTTCAAGGACAAGTACCCCGTGCTCTTTGATGGAGGAANCGTGACGGTATATATTATAGTAACATATTCATTTACTTCTCATTTATCTTTTGTTTCTTTCTCTCCTGTGCCATCTTCTTCATCGTCTAAACAAGCCAACTTCGTTTAGAAAAAACTAAACAAGCCAACTTCATCAAGAATTCTACTCCATTTTCTCTTTCAATCTTTAACCAACTTAGACCTAAGGTGGTTCCTAACATATTTGTAAGGTAGGTCCTAACTTTTTTTTACATATCGCTTCTAAATGACTTTGGTTTCTAAGGTGGTTCCCGGGAACCACCTAGCTCTGCTATAGGTCCGCCCCTGTCTACAAGAGACACGAAATATTTGCCTCGGTAAAATGTAAAATTAGTCAATAGGTCAAAACTAAAGTTTCGTTAGATAGTTTACAACGTCGTGCAACTATAAATCAAGAGATAGATTATGACTACAAATACATAGCTGAGAATGATGTAACGTTACGAGCTCCTTTTTTTCATGTTCATGTAGATGTTATTTACATTCTGAACCTTAGTTTATGTTTCTTGGTAGCCGTTAAAGCTATGGAACTATGAGTTGAAGGAATCATAATCTCTAATCATAGAGCTCGCCAGCTTGATTACGTCCCCGCCACCATTTATGCCCTTTGAAGAGGTGATAATTCAAATGTAATCATCATTTGCTTATCACAAGAAACAAAAAATACGAGTTTATCAAAAAAATGTTTGGGTTGCAGGTGGTACCTGCAGTTCAAGGACAAGTACCCCGTGCTCTTTGATAAGGAACAAGGCTAGGAAGGGACGTATTCAAAGCCTTAGCTCTGGGGGCACAAGCTGTCATGGTAATATCACTTTCTGATTTATTACTATTCATTACAGGTAACTGGTCAAAACAAGTCAGGCTTGGTTTATTGACCTGAAACACTAAACCCCAAAGGTTTAAATATTACATTTGAAGGTCTTATACTTCTACTCATCTGGCCCGTTCTTTTTTTTTAGCTAAATGGTCATTGTGGTATATATAAACCTGTGGATTATGTTATCAGGGCCGTCCCGTGAATTTTAGAGGCCCTGTGCAATTTTGTTTATGTAGACCTTTCGAGGAACCGGAAAATTTAGAGTATATGTAAAAAAATAAGTATAGAAAAATTAGATAAGTGTCCGACAACATAAAAATAATTGCGTGTGACGTATCTATATTCATCACATTAATATTTTGGGCCACATTGAAACATCTTTTTTTTTTTTTTTTTTTTTTTTTTTTTTTTTTTTTTTTTTTTTTTTTTTTTTTTTTTTATAAACTATGTATATAGAAAAATTCATATAGAAAATCAATTGGACTAATTTTTACAGCATCCCCAAACTTGGGTTAAGAATGTTAATTCTGTAAATCCATTTGTACTTCTTTAAGAATATAGCAAAAACACAAGGACTAAAGTGTAGGCACTATAAACTTTAGGGTGCAAAGTGACTATAAGTTATAATTATCATCTTCCTCAGCCAAACAAGCGTACATACAAGCTCTGTTTTTAGTTTCTTCCCTAAATTGTTTAAAACTAATCTACATTTCAGTTATATAACAACAACATCTAAAATATTTATAATATGTTCTAAGATTTTCTTTAAACCCCGAATCAATTCAGCCCCGCATTATAACATCGGAGGCCCCAAAAATTTTGGGGCCCTGTGCGGTTGCACACTCTGCACACCTTAAAATCCGGCCCTGTCAGGACCATTTATGTAATCTACTCCACAAATTTTGATTTTACCCTTGAGATGAAATATTACCCAAATCGACCCATTTAGTAGTAGGATAAAAACGAGCTCCTCTAGTATTCTCATCTTGATATCAAATTTTGGCAGGTAGGCCATCCGGTTGTGTATGGGTTGGCAGGCAAGGGGGAATATGGAGCTAGAAGAACGATTTAGATGTTAAAATATGAACTCGAGTTTACAATGATATTACCAGAAACCATGTTAGGAAGCAGGGTGATCATCAAGAAGCATTTTGAACTATAATTTACTGGATAAAATATTTTTCAATGGCATTGAAACAGATCCGTGGTCATAAATGATGTCTTATTGGTCTTCGATATGTAAATGGTGGACCTTAAAATGCCCGATATTTTGAGTAACTACTTCTTTATTGAATGAGATGGTTAACACTATTGTGAATTACAGTCGTGGTCTATGTTTTCTATTTTTTAGAAGGCATTTCGTTCTCAGTAGAAATGAGAATGACGTAATACTCAGAATTATTAAGTTCATTTATTTGGTGTTGGTGTAAGAAGGGAATGAAGATGAAAAAAATGTGTTTGAGTTTTTTTTAAGGCTAATTAACAGTGAACGGGCCGTTATTTTTTATATATTCATACAAATGGATAATCCACTTTAGTATGTATATATTAAGTTCATTTACAGGCAGCATGATCTTCATAAATGTTCTTGATTGGGTTAACTTATTATGTATATATTTGGAGTAAGTAATTTTTTTTTGGGTGTTTGAGATTGTTTTTCTAAGTTGCTTATATACTGAATTAAGCAGATAACAAATTTGGTGTTACTGTTATGCTAGAAAGGAATAAGCAGTTATAATTAGCAATCCAAAACAGACCCCCAAAATCATCATAGAAATAATAACTTTGATTCACTTTAACAACTATTGTTATTTGTAATATAATATAAATTTTGCTTTACATAGTCAAAATAAGATAAACTTGTGTAAAAAGTTGGATAAAATAAAGACGAAATGTGTTTTAGTCCAAGTCAGCAGTTTACCTTGTTCTTTCACAACTACAGGGTGGAATGCGTAGATGGACTAGAATTCATTTTGGTCTTAAGTAATTCTGTATATATGCGCGTAGATATATACTTATTTTTGGTTACAAACTCCACCAATGTGGGATAGTTGGAAAACTTTTCAAACTCTCATAAGTTCCAACATTTATAACAGCACTCGAAACCTCGATGACTTTTTTAAGTTCAATAACTAGAATATTGCTCTTCTGTAATAAGATTGAAGTATTTGGTTTTAGTTTAGCTGTAAGTGATTATATTCCACTTAGGCCATTTTATTATGTTCTGAAATATGTTTCTATATAGGTATCAAATTCCTAAGTGGTCCTTTTGGTATGTATATATATCTACAAGTAGGGATGGGAAAAAAAACATGAACCCGACTGGGAAATCCGAAACCCGAGCTAATTGGGCAGGGCGGGGCATGCTTATCGGGTTACGTGGCTGGTTTGGGGCTTAAACAGGAATTTTGATCAGGTTTGGGGCGGGGAGCGGGGAATAACATCCCGCCTCGCCCCGCCCGAATAATATATACACATATACCAATATATCTATACTTATATAGTATTTTGTTAGTATTTGCGTATTAAAAAAATATTTTCTCTAATATTGTTAATTTTTATTTTTGTGAGATTGCAAAATTGTGATTATATAAACTTGTTTAGTGTCATATTTTTAAGTTGTAATATTTGGCGGTGTAATTTATAATTATTTATGTATAATACTATCGTTGAAACTTAATAAGACTTGTTTGTAATTGATTATTAATTGGTTCTTAATTTTTCAAGTTATTGCTAACGATCTAAATATATACTCCCTCCGTCCCAATTTAGATGTCATGGGCCCACAAAACACACATATTAAGAAATCTTTGTTTGTATGTTGTAAAATGACAATAATATCCTCAAGTTATTATTTCAAATCTTTGATTGTGTTTTGTCTTTTATGGGCAAAACTAGAAATTGCTTAAAAATGACAACTAATTTGGGACAACAAAAAGTGAAAAAATGGACAACTAAAATGGGACGGAGGGAGTATTAAATATGAAATGGTGCGGCTTTAATCGAGAATTGCACCAAAAGATGACAACCCGATAAGATCCCCTATTAGTACCGGTGGGTTTGGGAGAGCATCACGCCCCAACGAGACACCCAGATTAGATCCCTGATGGGTATCAAAGTGGGTATGAGGAGAACTTTGGTAATCGGGTTTGGAGATGGTGATGGCCATCCCGCACCATATAACTTTAAAATTGTTGTGACCATGGTTTGATGTTTTGGTTGGTCCCGCATGAAATGGTGGTCACGGAGCATGGGTGACTCCGCTCCGTCTGGCCTTATAATTACTTAAAAGGATGTTGGAGTGACTCCTTATTTTTGGGTGTTTGAGATTATTTTTCTGATTTGTTGAAAGAGTAAAATGAGTAGATAACAACCGGTTGTTAACTTTGTTATTACTATGTAATAAAGAATACATAGTTTCTATAAAGCAATCCCAAACAATCATCATAGAAGTAGTAAGCTTGCAATTCACTTAGTCACATGGCTTTACAAAACCTTACATGTGAACTATTGATTGTAATAAAATATATATTTTGTTAGAAAAAAGTAAGAGAGAAATGTATTTTAGTTCCCTAGAAACATTAGTCGAGGCATTTTTTTCACTAGTACATCGACCAAAGTCCCAAGTCACTACAATTCATCATATTCTAACATGATAAACTTGTATATTCTCATATGTATATACTCACTTTTAGTTACAACCTTCACTAATGTGGGACAACTAAAACTCTATATAAACTCTCATACGTTCCAGCATTTATAGTAAACTAGCGGGTATCCGCGCGTTGTGGCGGCGGGTACCCGTGTAACCAAATTCTCTGGCGAGCTAATGTCTTTCAATAATACGTTTTTCATGATGATAGCCTTATGGACGGTGTTGCGTGTTTGTGAGTGCCCGCACCTAGCGGCAGCAACGCATAGAATTACTCTAGCGTATGTAATAGTGTGCGTTTGTTTTGTTCGTCTGTGTGTACAATTGATTTTGCAATAGTTGATTTTGTCATTATTTTAAGTTGCAATAGTTGATTTTGTAATAAATATCTATACTAATTATAAATAGTTTATGTCTTTTGTTTTTAAAAAAATTTTGAATTTTGAATCTTAAAATTTTAATTAATGTAGTTTACCTAAATTAACCCCCTAAGTACTCCTTTGTATTAAAAAAACCACACGGTTTGTGAGGAAAAAAAAAAAAAAAGCATTTTGCATCATGGGTCGAACCAAGATCACGATTTCGCAAATATAATTATTACCCTATATCTGTTTTATTTTAATGATGTATGTTTTTATCAGTGTGGTAGCGTTCTTAATTTTATATTGAAACTTGATTATGATTTTAATTTACCTTTTAAAGTTAGAGTTTTGTGTCATCTCATGTTTTTTTAACTTTTTATTATAATGTTCAATTCATTTAAGAAAAAAAAAAGCACTCGACGTTGTGTCTCCCGCACCCGCGCATAGCGTACCGGGGTATCCGTGCATAAAGGTGTCAATTTCTATTTTCGGAAAACATTTGCGTTTGTTTGTTTATCTGGTTTAGAAGTAGCAATCATGCGCAAATATGTTTGGTTTGTTAATTGTTTAACTATTTAAAGATTGTATTTCAGGCATGTGTGAACCTTTGTTATATTTGTTCTAGTGTTTTACTCCGTATCTTATTACTTTCATATCAAAAGTTAAGTTTGTGTCCTTAATTTTATTTTATTTTTTAAGCCACCCTTCACAATATCATATTGTAATTGCTAATTCATTAATAATCAAAATTATTAAAGATATTAGAAATAATGTCATCACTACTTTTATAGTGTCCGCTTTATAAAAAACTACTAATAGACGACTTATCTTTTTATTATACTCGAAAACTATATTTTTTTTTTTCCTGTTGCGTCTCTTTCCTAGGTACAATAAAATCATCATCAAAATTTAACAATAAAAACATGTACAATAGAATCTAAAACAACCTTACAAAAACATCATCATCAAAATTTAACAATAAAAACCTGCACAATAACAAATCCAACAAACAATATCCCTCCTCGAGAAATTCCTTTCCTTGTTGGACTTGAAAGACGCTAGCTTTGACCAGTCACTACAAAAAGTCGTTGCGAGCAATGAATTGATGGCAGAAGGCTTCCTAAGGTAACAACACACCTTACAAGCTTATTACATTTTTATAATCGATATTAATGTATCAATTTGTGACACTACAGGGAACTCGTGATCTTGCAAACCCAACCACCTCACCGACCAGATCCGGTCAAAACACCATAAAAAACATCACCAGAACCAGAAAAAACACCACCGAGACCACTTAAACATCAATGAAACCACCCAAACTCAAACACCACCGAATTTAGCAAAAAACGGTGGTGCTGGTGGCGGAATCTATTGATGGTGATGGTGGCGGTGCTATCAGCTGGTGGTGGTGGTAAGCTGATGGGTTGGGATCGGAAGGCTAAGAGATAGGGTACTGAATGAATGAGTGTGTTTTTATGTTAGTTTTATATATATGATGGGCTCTTTACTTTAGGCGACTGTTACTAATAATGATTTAAATGGGCTGTTACAAGCTTTTTAAATGGGTTGTATTAACATTGGGCTGTTACAAGTTTATATAATTTAATACTTTTAAATGGACTTGAAAAGTCTATTTAATTTTCAGGCAATGGTATGTATACATTCGAAATTGAAAAGTTTTGAATCTTAATAGCAAATTAATTTGTAAGCCTTCCATTAATAGTAAAATGTTGAATCTGAATTTTTAAGCCTTCTATTAATAGCATGTCCTAAATACATTATAAAGTAGTATAGATTGATAGACTTTTGGAGTTCATTGACTAAAATAGAAGTCATGCCCAATTTGCTCTTTTGTAAAACGAGGGATTAATATAGAATTCCTGTTTAGATACTCCAGTTTACAATTAATGTCTACAAAAAACGCTAAATGACTTTCTTGCGAGAACCATATTATCTACGAGAACTGAGAGAACCACCAAAAACATATATGCACACCTTCAATAATTGTACTTTTGCACATATCTTTTTTATATAATAAAACAAAACCCCAAGTGGGGACTTTTCCATTTCAAAAAAACTAAACCATACCTTATTTAGTAATAATATTATTTAGAAAAAAAGATTATTTTCTTATTAGATAATATTTTATATTTATCCATAACACAAGTAGAAGATAAATACAAAAAATATAGATAAGATACAATTAACAATAGGATTAAAATTTTTAAATAATTATCTTTAATAATAAAAAACTATAATTAAACATCATAAATCAAACAAAACAAAGATTAAATTATTTGTTTTTTAATAAATAAAAATATATGATTCAAAAAATTTAAAAAAAAACCCGCGCGTGCGCGGGTATTATAACTAGTGTTCTAAATACAACATATATGTTTAAAAAAAAACATAGTTTTTCTAAAGAATTTGATAAGAAATTGGAAATACAAATTTTTTCTTTGAAGGTGTGCATGTATGTTCTTATAAGGCGTGCAACGACAATATTGCGGCCGTGTGTAAGGTTTTTGAGAAAAAAGATGATGAGTTCATGATGATATTGAAGAACATAGATGGATACTTATGGTTATTAATGATTTGCATGTATTTTTATTTTATTTTAAAAGGCGTGCATGTATGTTTTCGGTGGTTCTCTCAGTTCTCGCAGATAAGATGGTTCTCGCAAGAAAGTCTCCCCAGTGTTGAGTGAGTTAATACTCAATACTATAGTTTCGTTAGAAAGTTAACAATGTGTGCAACTGTCAATCGATTGCAAAACAAAAGGAGCTATCATTCAAAAATGGGATAAATGTTTATGGCAGTCACTTTTCAACTTTTGACATATTGGTCACTTATTTATTTAATTGAACTTATAGCCCACCAAACTATATGTTTGTTTTTGTTAACACCAATTTTGGTCAAATTTATACCCGAAAACTATAAAATATAAATAAGGAACAAACCTCTAACTTATTCAAGCAATACGCATGAAACATTTGATGTGAAATACCGATTATACCCTTAATTTAAGTGTAAATTTATATTATTAAAAGTATTTTAGAAGGATAAAACTGAAATTTCGCGATTGGTTTTTATTCGTATTAGTTTAATATGTTAGTGTTAGGTTCATTCTTGTCGTTTGATAAATATCCCGAATAGATTTGCCCGGAATTTAAGTAAAAAAGATAAATAAATAGTTTGGTGGCCTGTAACTTACTTTTAAAAAATGAGTGACTTATATGAGAGAAACTTAAAAGTTTGGTGGCCTCCTGGTTAACCATAATATGTTACGGAGTATAAACTTTGACAAAAAGTTATTATTTATTTATTTATTTATCGATTAATAACCTATGTTATAAAATTTGACAAAAAGTTTTTTTGAGGAAATGTTTTTTAATACGTTGAAAGTTCCGGTAGATGCTTTTACTGCACTTGTCAAGAAAGTCCACACGTAATAAAACTCATTTCTAATTTAAAAACATTCAAAAACAGTCCAAACTTTCATTTCTCATCATTCTTTACAAGGTTGGATAACTTTCGAGTTCATCAACTAAAATAAAAGTCATGTCCAATTTGATCATCTTTAAGATTGATGTATATAAACCACATGGGATGACCTAATGGTTTGGATTTGGTCTCTAAAAGTGGGTGAAACTCCCAGGAGGTCCTAGGTTCAAGCTTTGATGAAAAAATTAATCCCCATGTGGCCACGGAGGTTCACCTGCGATGGCTCCGGGTTATCCAAAAGGATAGTCACCCTGGGATTAGTCGGCTCGCAATGTCGAGTCGAAACCCAAATTAAAAAAAAAAAAAATAAAAAAAAAATAAATAAATAAATAAATAAAATAAAATTAAATAATTGATGTATATAGTTTTTATTTTATTGTAAATGTAAATGGGGTCGGTGTTAGAATTTCACTTAAGCTTAAGAGGTGATCCCTTGTAGAGTTTTGAGATTATTGTTTTTAAACGTGTATGCTGAACAAGAAGTCCCTCATTTATGCAATTCTATTTCCGAAAGCCAAAATATATATTGACAGAAGCAAAGGAATAATACTAAATATATAGTAAAAATTTAGTTGTATTAGACTGGTTGGTGGTTGTTGGTTCTAAGTTTTAACATAGATAAATATGTGCATGAATCTTTCATTCAAAATTTATAGGTATATTTGGCAAAACTAGCTGTAAGCTGTAAGCTGTAAACTGCAAAGCTGTTAACATAAGCTACAAGCTGTATGTTTTTTTCAATAAAAGTGTTTGGTAAGTTAGCTGTTAAATGTACTTATAAGATATAAATTGACATAAAAAGACATTTAAAATTGTAAACAAATGTTTGGAGGGTATATCAGCAACTTAAAGTTTTAACAGCTACAAGATATTTAAAAAGCTTCATGAATCAGCTTTTCATTTAGGAGCTATATGTTTGAAATAAAAGCTTGAAGTTAATGTATCCAAACGGAGCTACTTATTTTAGAGGATATTATTTTTGTAACAAAAAGCTAACAGCTCTCCAAAAAGCTTTTATTTCAAACATATAAGAAAGTCGGTGACTGAAACTGAACACATCTGTCTTGTTCTTCCTTGATCTTCTGCAGATCAATACCACTTAAATGTATGGCACCACACTTGAAATCCGACCCCCGAGTTAAACCATCCAAACGAGCAGGCCCCGGGACCCTGAACCACTAGGAGAGACCCGCGAAGAGAAACCCCTAGAACTCACGGCATCGTACTAGGAGGAAAACATTGATTTTTTTGTCTCTTGCGAGACTTGAACCCTGGGTAAAACCTTCCCCAAGCTCCAAAAGAAGATCAGGTGGCCAACTGAGCTAATCCAGTTGGTTGCTATGTTTCTATTTAACATATGTATATATGTGCTATTGGTTGGTTTGATTAACAATGTTGGATAAAATTTCCAACAAAAGAGCTTATCGCAGAATTGATGAAAGATCCAACAAGAAAAGTCAACACATCTTTATCAAAAGATAATTGACAAAAGAATGAACAACATGCAAAAGACATATAACCTCGAACTCAGTTTATTAATAACCTATAAAAGCTTACATAGAAGTAGTAAGATTGATGTACTCGAATTTTAATTTGTCAACTAAAAATGAAGACTGAAATGTATTTTAATACCTGGAAAATCTTGAGCAATGAGCATAGGGGCTCTTTTCCTAGCACCTAAGCAACCAAGACCACAGGTAATAAAATTCATTTTATTCTAAAATACCATTGCCAATAATAGGCTCCTTTATATAAACCCATTTTTGGATACAATCTCCACCAATGTGGGACATTTAAAACCATTTCTAAACTCTCATAAGTTCCAACATTAATTATATTAGTGACACTACAGTCATGTCCAATTTTCGAGTTCATTGATCCACCAAAATAGAAGTCACGTCCAATTTTCTCTTCTTTAAGATTCAAATATTTGGTTTTTTGTTTTACTGTAAAACGAGGAAGTGATAGTAGAACTCCACTTAAGCTTAAGATGTGATTTCTATATGGCCTTGAAAAAATGTTTCTGAACGTGTATGTTCATCTCAGGTTCATATTGAACAAGAAGTTCCTCACTTGTGTAATGCTAATGCTTGAATGTGATAATGAAGCTTAAATTAATCATGATTATTGATACTAGAAAACATGGGTAAAGATTATGTCTTGGAGTTTTACGTTTGTAAATAAATAGCTCACGGGGATGTTGATCGAATACTAATGGTTCCGTGTCACTTTGGTGTATCTATTATGTTATTTCTTAGAGTACGATTTTAAAAGTTGAATACTTAATTCGCTACATCAAAATGGAAAAAGTGTCAAGTTAAATGCACTAAGTTGAAAAAATTACAAAATAGCTACACCAAAGTTACAAATTATTAGCACTATTTTACTTATCATAAGTGTGTATGCTGTTAGTGTTTGAGCAAATTTTCGTAGATGCTCTTCAGCCCTAAACTTCAGGAGACTCCGCGGTAGCTCCCTCATCTTGCAGGCTGAAATAAGAAAGAACATCGTTAGCTCGCCCCGGGTTTTTAGTCCGAGACCAAGCTCCGGTGTGATAGTAAGTACTTGGTATAAGTAAGTGATAAATAATAATTAAGGAGGNAGAAATTCTCGGAGTGCCAACTTCTTTGGCAATTTGGACTCCGAAGCCTAGACAACATTCTTCTTCTAAGTCTGAGGTACGCACTTCTTTGACAATACATTGAATACTAGACTTGGGGGAACATGATGGGTATGTCCTCCTCCAGATAATTTTGTCTATCTGTTTAAATGTCTTGATCGAGGATGAAAGAGTTTCGTTAATTTTCGATGATCGATACAATAGTGGGTCACTAAGCATACAACTTCTCCTGTTCCAAAAGGTTTGGCTATTCATGCGCCTACTCCGGAGGAGGTTATTGCCATTTGACCTGATCTCAAAGTAGTTGAAAAGGCTAATGAAGTGACCTGATCACAAAGGAAGTGACCAAGAAGTGACCAAGAGAAGTTCCAAAGCAGGTCCAGTAAGCCATCGAATGAAAGAGGTGATGAGATTAGCGAGAGACTTTACCCTTGACTATACAAGTGTTCAGGATGCGACGAGAAGAATATTGATTCGGTTGGCGATTCCTACTTGGTAATTCACACCGCATTTTGGTTGTGAATTGTACGCCATATATCCTTAGTCGAGACTAGAGCCGAATCCACCCCCCGAAGTGATGTTCCTTATGTTGTCAGTCGCTTGGATTGTGGTGATATTGTGCCTCTATGCCGAAGTTCCGTAGCTTAATTAGAAAGGCTGCTCGTCTGTCCAAGTGTTTCATTCAGAGGCTAAGAGATTTTTTGAACCCATCAATAATTTTGGACCATGTACCTCATCATGCCCCTCAGTCTAGTATTAATGTATTGCCAAAAAGTTGGTACTAGACTCTGAAAACGTGTCTAGACCAGTTGTCTCCTTCGGAGGCCACACCAAGGTCTCGATCGATGTTTGCGGCTCATCCGGAAGTGGTCTCCATCGGAGGTAATTACCACTTCTCCATCGAAGGTCTTGGTTATGTTTTTACATGGTTACTTTGAACCAGATTTATTATGACTTTCGTCTTTGTTACCAAGATTAGCATGAGGTAGGTGTATGATGAGTAGATGTTGCTCCTTTATGTTTGATACATAAGTGAACGTGGATGCAAGTATATCTACCACTGCCAACTATTTAGAAATAGAATAGATATTGTAGTTTATACCAGTGAATAGATTTTTAGTTGGTCATATTTAAGCACACAACTAAATAGCTCCATGTACCAACTTAATTTTTAGTTGCAAATTATATGTACTACTTCCTACTTTTTAGAAATCAAGTAATATTGCATTGTGGCAGCAAATAGGTGCGGTTGAAGTGGTATTCTCATTTTCACTTCAAAATTGCTATAGTCCATAGAATACTCTAGGAAATTGTGTGTCTCGATCAGAGGCGACTCTTTAACCTCGACCGGAGTGACTGTCTCGGTTGAAGTTGAGGAGAGTTGGTCTCGTCTGGAGGTTGGGGAGACTTAACTATCTTGTTCGGAGGGGAGTCTTGTTCGTAGGAGATTCCCACTCGGAATGTTTCGATTGGAGTTTTATTTGGCTAGCATTTGCGGCCGAGTATCTATGACTTCATGCTTATGTCCTCTTGTGATGGTACCGAGGTAAGGGAGGAATCGCATGATCAAAACACCAACATTTTACCACGAGTTGTTGATCAAACCACACCACCTGCTCCGGAGGGAGAAACTATCCGTGAGCCTACTCCCGTCGCATCATTGGCACCCGGGCTGACCCTGGGGTGGTTGCAAAGGCTAAGAACGCGGCCAAGCGAAAAGCCTCTACTCGGCCGGAGGTATCTACCGATGCAACCGAAAAGGAAAGGTGGCCAAGAAGAACTCTGGAGTAGGGTTAAGTGAACAAAATGTTGAAGATGAGAACCAGAGTGCAGAAAGGAGCACTCATGCTTCCATAATAGGACTTTACTTTATTTTGTGTAGTGTCAGTCATTGTGAGGTTGTTGGACTACATTCGCAAACATACCCCGACACTTAGATAAACACATATTACAACAAACACCGATGTAACGCCCAGATTGTTTTACCCAGTGACTACCGATGCAACGCTTGGTTTGGTGTTCGTGTGATTTAATTAATGCACTGAACTAGCATGTACCGGACGAGTATCTGCTGATGTGCCATAACCATAACGTATTTCGTAAAGTTATCATACCAGATACATTTGTTCTAATGTTCGAATGCAACGCTTAGATCAACATCTATATGTTACTTTTCCATACTGGTATAGCGTTTACTTATGTGCAGCGCATACTGATGTAGCATCTTACATGGGGGCTTTTGATAATTGGATCACTATCCTTGTTCTACCTTCTCCATCCGGTGTATCTACTTATCAGAGAGTAATTATTAAAGCTATGTAGAGGTTGCTCAACCAAATGTTGCACCATCACTCCGGGGGAGACATTGTTCCTCTACTCCTGAGGAGACTATGAGCCGAATCGACGTTTTGCTCAACCAACGATCATACCAACACTCTAGAGGAGACATTGTTCCTCTATTCTGGAGGGAGTCAGGAGCTGACTAGATAGGTTGTTCAACCAAAGATTATAACATCACTCCGGAGGAGAATTGTTCCTCTACTCCAAAGGAGACCATGAGACGACTAGATATGTCGCTCAACCAAAGATTATACCATCACTCTAGAGGAGACATTGTTCCTCTATCCTGGAGGGGGTCATGAGCTGACTAGATAGGTTGTTCAACCAAAGATTATAACATCACTCTAGAGGAGACATTGTTCCTCTATTCCAGAGGAGACCATGAGACGACTAGACATGTCGCTCAACCAAAGATTATACCATCACTCTAGAGGAGACATTGTTCCTCTATCCTGGAGGGGGTCATGAGCTGACTAGATAGGTTGTTCAACCAAAGATTATAACATCACTCTAGAGGAGACATTGTTCTTCTATTCTGGAGGGGGTCATGAGCTGACTAGATAGGTTGTTCAACCAAAGATTATAACATCACTCCGGAGCAGACATTGTTCCTCTACTCCGGAGGAGACCATGAGACGACTAGACGTGTTACTCATACGAGGATTGTATCATTGCTCCGGAGGGGACATTGTTCCTCTACTCTGGAGGAAACCATGAGCCGACTAGACATGTCGCTCAAACAAAGATTGTATCGTCACTCCTCCAGAGGAGACCTTGTTCCTTTACTTCAAAGGAGACCATGAGCCGACTAGACATGTCGCTCAAACATAGTTGTATCATCATTCCTCCAGAGGAGACATTGTTCCTCTACTCCGGAGGAGAGCATGAGCCGACTGGACATGTCGCTCAACGAAATATCATAGTATCATTCTAGATGTCAATCATTTATTTGGATCATTACACGTCCATAAAATAAGTCAAGATGGTTCTTCCTTAGGATGTTTAGGAGGTGTCACTCCACGGAAGCGTCCTTCCATATAGTGTTAAACCACATGTTTTTATTATTACTAAAGTCTGAAGGTGCAAGTCCTCCATGGGCCTTGATGTATTCTGGACCTTAGTCCTTTGAGTTGCTTAACTTGCCAACTCAGGAATGTAGTTATAGTGTGTGTACATTCCGCTACCGATGTAGCTAGTCATCTAGTAGCCTATACGCGCAAAAGGAAAGGTGGGTGTCCCCGGCCTTCTGCTGCGGAGTCAATTAGCAAAGGTTGCTCAGCCTAACCTCCGATGGTACAGTTTCACCATGGGGAAAAAATTAGTAGGAGTTACCCTTTTCGTGCGGAGGTAGCGAGCCATCTGACGTTATTTGATTGTTTCGTGGTAACGAGATCAATTACACAACTCAAACAAAAGTTGTTACAGAGAATCTGCTTCCTCCCATCATTTCTGACATAAAGGCAATAGTCCCCAGCCAGGGAGTAATCGGAGATCCCAACTCAGAAAAGAAGCGAATAACCTCTATCTCCTCTTCTGTAAGGTTCCGATGCTTCTGGTTGTGGCAGGACTACTCTAATGAAGAAAGCACGTAGTTCTCATTCGTCCCATCCGAAGGATGAATCTGCTCATATTGCTCTTTATGAGCACGTAGCTGAGCATGCTCATGAGATTATAGCTATTTGTCATGACTCAAATTTACACCAGGGGGAATAAATAAATGTAATTCCTCCAAATCCGATACATACAATTATTCATTAGCATAAAGTTAAGGATCTAACATTCATGTGCTAGAGCTTCTACAAGCAATTATGAGCTCTCTCCTAGATGGTAGGATAAGACATTCATACGTCAATGACTAGAGCACAGTTCTGAAGAGGCGCTGGCTCGGAGGGCTATCGCGTAACAAAGTGTTAAGTGAATACTCTTATACCTTTGCATACTAGCTCTTTACTGATCATACTCCTAAAGGTAGGTATTCGACCGCCCATATGTGAATCATTTTCACAAGAACATTTATATTCAAACTATAGATCATGGTACAAGCTTATAGTTTAAGTCAGGTCTGGTGACTAGTAGGGAAGAGATGCTCCTCCGAAGAAGACACTCCTAGTTCACTAGATGACATCATCTTGCCAGTTGGTGTAAACTATACATGCTTCTAGAAAGCCTAACAGGGTGCTCCTTCATGCGCGACGTGTGTTTTAGGCTTGAGGCTCGGATATATACTCCAGATATGGTAATATGCATCGTTCGCAAAGAGGCTAAGGCAAGATTGACAGTTGTGCTACCAACAGATTTACTTATGCGCTTTTAAACGGATGGATGGCACTTCACATGGCCTTTATCCATTGGAGGAGTATCCTCTGACCTCCACTGATGGGCTTTCCTGAGACTCCTCTGGTCCAGCACCTCATGATCCTCCACATGAGTGCTTGAGGGGAGTTGCTTTCTCCTTGCCCTTATTGTCAAGTTCCTAGATTACGGTCCTTAACACCTCAATGTTTTGCTTCACGAATGTGGGAGAAGGTCCTTCATGAACTAGTCTAGAGGAGACGGAGGGTCTTCCCATAGAAGTCCTCCTAGTCCCTTGTATCCCAGTGTTCAAGTTTTTCCCTTCCCCCGGATGAGAATCCCTAATACAACCGTTCATTTCTTAGAACTTAGTAGATTGGTCTAAGGGTCCCACGGATGGCGCCAATGTTTGAGCAAATTTTCGTAGATGCTCTTCAGCCCTAAACTTCAGTAGACTCCGCGGTAGCTCCCTCATCTTGCAGGCTGAAATAAGAAAGAACACCGTTAGCTCGCCCCGGATTTTTAGTCCGAGACCAAGCTCCGGCGTGAGAGTAAGTACTTGGTATAAGTGAGTGATAAATAATAAGTAAGGAGGAGTAAGGGTAGAGAGAAGTCTGTATCGGAGTGTGTGTGTGTGTCGCCTCCTGTTCATGTGTGTGAACAGTTCCTTTTATACTACATGTGATTAGCTCCCTGACAAAACCCTTTGTGGAAGCTAAGTTGTCTTCTAGGTGCAGCACATAAAGCGCTGATAAGCACCGGCTTGGTCTTCGGGGTCAAAGTTGTCTCCATGTCAGTTTGTGGACCAAGCGTCTGTGCTATTCGTATGTCATCGTACTACGTATGTCAGTTGCCAGTGTACTAGCTTTGATGGCCAGTGTACTAGCTCCGATGCAGGCATTGCTCTGCCATTATACTTCCTGAGCAGACATTGATCTCCTCATAAGACAGCTCTCCTGAGCAGACAGCTCTCCTGAGCAGACAAAGCTCTCCTGAGCAGACATTGATCTCCTCAGCAGCTCTCCTGAGCAGACAGCTCTCCTGAGCAGACATTGATCTCCTGAGCAGACAATGCCTCATCATGGAGTGGTTTTGTCTTAGAAACATTTGGAGTTAATTGTGATTGTTTCCTCTGGAGTATCCGGAGGAGGACATACCTCATCAAGCACAAAGCGAACTATATCTTTTTTATGTAAGGCAATAGAACGCAACGATGCGTCGAGCACAAAGCGAACTATTCTTTCGCCGTTGTTCATTGTATTAAGTGGCATACTCCATTTTGAGTTAGCACGTTTTAAGCTTATCTGCTAGAAACCCAGATTTAATTTTTAAGTTAATTTTTGTTGTAAAAAACATTGTTATTGTAGTTGCCATCAATGTAAGGCAATATAGATAGATATACAATCAGGTTTTGCTAATAGCACACTATTGATCATTTCCTCTAATTAAATGGACAAGATTTTTCATGTTCAAATTATTTGTAAAGCATGAGTCTCGCGGTCTAACCGGCATATCTCGTGAATGTGTCCAGTGTCGTCTCTAGCTTTGCAGAGGCCCCGGGCAAAATTCAGTTTAACTATAAAATGAGTGCTTAATAATAAAATTAAAATAATATTATAAAGAGATGAAATCTGAAATAATAAGTTCAATAGTGTATTTGCCAGCATTTTTCTATGCAAAATTTTGAATCAAATATCGGTAGTTAGTTTTATAGAATAGATATACGTAAATATATACCATATCATGTAAAAATTTTAAAGCTACTATAATTTGGAGGCCTTATGTTCACCCCGCACGTCCCTCGTATATGACTATGACCATTCTTTCCCCTCAAAAAAAAAATTTTTTTGAAGAGCAAAGCATTTCAAAGACGAACAAAGACCATAGGCCATAAAAAATTGTTTAAGCTCCGTCTCTTAGCAAGTCTCGGTAGCCGAGCAACATCATGCAATAACACACAACTTGGAGGCTGGAAAATACGGACCACAACATTGAAATTTTGACACACAAAATGAAACGTCAACCACAACATGTTTTAACATGTATAGTCGAATATGGTTTTAACTTTTAGGACCTGTTGGTTGGGTCCCGTGATGGAAGTCAATGAAGATGATTTAGGTCATAAGTATGCAAGCATGCACGATAATTAATTAACAATGATACAATCATTAATATTAAACAACTTAATAGATTGACCTATTATTTGATTTGTTAAATAAAAAACAACTTTTATTTGAGAGCCGTTGTTACGAGTAGTATGCATGACTGATTAATGGTCAAAGCTTTTCTAGACAACTGGGGCTGGGAGGCTGGGCACCTGGGACCAATACTCCAACTTGACAACCTGTGTAAATCCTGGACCGCTATTCTTTTAAGCCTACCAAATAATACGATACATGAAATGTAAGACTAGTAATAATGGCGATCCAACACTTGATCAGACACAAGACTCTAAGCCTGTAGTAAGGTGATCCCAATTACAACAAAAAACATACCGCATAAAAATTAATTAAAAAAAGAAACTCACGCACAAATTAACTTTGTAAAAGGTTGGGCTTTTCGACGATCGAATGAAGCAAAATAGAGAGATTGTGTGTGTGTGTGTGGGGGGGGGGTCCCTCCAAGGTTGCCATAGGATAGGGACTCGTGCATTTTGCCTAGACTGACCCTTGCAAGGGTCGGCATTATGACTAGTCTAATAATATGATACATAAAATGTAATATACGTATGCGATTCTTGATTCTTGTACCCAAACATGAATCATTTATTAAACTAGTTACCGATGTCAACTATTCATGTAACCACAATCATAACTTGTTTATTACTATGTCGATGTCAAGTCATATTGATGAGTGAAAATTTTTCATTTATAATCTAACAAATTCAAACATGTTAATACAAATAAACGCATAAAAACGTTATTTGTTTTCTAACGGTTTCTCTAAGTTTGTTAACGAGAAATAGAAAAAAAACGTATTAAGTAAAAGTTCAAATAAACAAGCTTTAGACATAAGTTATCCTTTGTCAATAATCACTTAAGGTATATATATAAACCCTTAAGAAATGCACAATGATCAAAGAAAGTTTTATCATACACTGATACACAATGCATAAACACTTGGCATCATTTTAAAAAACATTGCCTAATTTTATAAACTTTTATAAAATTTTATTTACTTTCATTTACACAAAATGGAAGATCAATATTGTAAAGATTCCCCTAGCTCCCCGATCCTTTAGGGCGGCATCATTCGATCAACGAAACCCTAAAATACGATGCATGAAATGTAATATATGTATGTGATTCTTGATTTGTGTACCCAAACATGGATCATTTGTTAAACTAGTTACCCATGTCTATTATCCATGTAACCAGAGGCGGAGCCGGGATTTTAAGTTGAGGGGGGCCGGTCCAGACTTTACTGTAACAACCAAACATATATATACTTTTTCGTAAATGGAATTGATAGTTCTTTTATCCTAGTTAGTGATTAAAGGTCCAATTTTAAGTAATTGCTTTAGACCCGGCTAGTGTAA
>LBNU01030718.1:155231-176826 GCA_014162995.1 Artemisia annua | reverse complement strand
AACCATTGCATAAGAGAAAATGTATAGAGTTTGAAGGTTTTTGCATATAAGTTATCTGTTTATCTGAAAATAAATAATTTCTATAACCACAATGGTTTGTTTTTATTACATTAGCATAAAATGCAGCTCCCTTACTTAGAATATAAGAAATTAACGCTTTAAATGGTCACAAATGTCTGACTCTCATGGTCTCACATGAACTTATTAAACTCATCTAAGTTGATTTAAACCCCATGTTTGTTTCTATTACAATCTGAGCGAAGAGTTAACATATCCTTTTATAAATGGAACTCTTCTATTGGAGTATGGAAAGGAAAATGCTACAGTACACGTTAATATGTTCCTCGGCTATACAATTTTCAGTTGGATTCACATTTGTAATTTAACTTGTTTTAATAGGTTATTATTTACTGCATATATTTGAACTCTAGTGTTTAGAGAAGTCTGTATGGCCATTTCAGAAACGTGGCACTTCTTATGCACCAAAAGCTACTGGTCAACATTTGCAACGTGTATCTACTTGTGTATCTACTTGTTACATACACGTACATGACACCTAATAGAATTGAGTTTTGTTCCTATTGGACAATACTTGATATGTAGTGATCGTGTTTACTAAGTTCCGCTCATGAATGATATCTGCTATCCTGGGGTGAAGTAAACATAATTGAATACACAGGCAGTGACCTGCTTATTCCGGGTTACAAGTGACCTTTTACCCTCGTATTTAACCTAAATACCTTTAAAAGAGATATGCAGATACCTGACGTTAGTCCATCCACTCCTCAAAATCGAATTAAAAAATAAACGTTAAATAAGTAATGCAAACACCATCATAGATTGTCAATTTCATTTTGTATTACACACACTCAAAGTTTTAGTGCTGGCATCTCAATTGTCTCTTATCTTATTTGCCTTAGTTTTGTGCAAAAGCAAGTAAACATGGTACGGAAATATGTTTTTTGTTTTGCAGTTAAACAGAACAGTTTCTGGACCTAGGCATCCTGGAGTTATTGGTGAGCGAGGATCAGGATCGGGATCTTTCTCAAGGGAAAGTAAGTACTTAACTTACCAAAGCTTCATTTATAATTTTTATGAGCCCGAATTTGTGTTTTTTTGGCTGTCTATGTTTCTTTTTCCTGAATAATCATTAGTATTATTATTATGATGCTCGTCATTTCTACAATAAATTAAGTAACACTATCTGCAGGTTCATCTGCCTCAGAATGGTTACAAGAAAGAGAATTAGCTGACTGGGTAGAGCAACATATCTCCGACACTGAAAACTACCAAGGAAGCAGGAGATGGTCATCCCAACCTCATCTCTACTCAGATTCACAACCATTGTACAGAGCTTCATCATACCCTGCTGAACTTCAACATCAGCTCACTGAGCCCGTTTTGGTACCTGACCAATCCTTCTCGCCTCATCAGCATTCACATCTTCTCAATCTTTCTCATGCCATGACCAGTCCCCAGTTATCCTATTTAGACAATAGCAGTAACATGCATTTAAACAGTGTCCTTCATGGATCTCGTTATAATGGTAGCAGTAGGTCCCAGCTAATTCCTCCAGGCCTTTCCCGGTACTCTCAGCCTCAAAACAATTGGACTAATCATATGCTACATGTTGATCATGCGGGTCTATTAAGCAACACTTTTCAGCAGAAACTGCTTCATAACGGGTCACTATCCCCTCATTATATACCACCACAACATCACTCTATTGGTCATTTTTCACCGCTGCAGTTGTGCCCACTTCCTTCTCGCCCACTACATTCAAGTAATCAGAAAACCAAAACGACACAAAAGAACAGTAGGCACAGTGGACGTCTTTCCCGCCAGAGTTCTGATGGTAGTAACCAGAAAAGTGACAAATTTCGGGTACAATTTAGATCTAAATACATGACTTCTGAAGAGATTGAGTCTGTTCTTAGAGTGCAGCATGCTGCAACTCACAGCAACGACCCTTATATAGAAGATTATTATCACCAAGCCCGCCTTGCTAAAAAATCTGATTTGAAATCCAAAACCCGTTTTGGTCCTGCTAATCTTAAAGATTCTTCTTCTAAATCCTCGCGCAATAGTACGGAATCGAAAAATAATGGCAACATTTTCTTCATCCGTAGGCCACAACCCCTTCTTGAAGTTGATCCTCCTCCTGTTGGTAGTGGTTCTGAAAACAAAGCATCTGATAAACCATTAGAACAGGAACCGATGCTTGCAGCAAGAATTACTATTGAGGACAGTTTTGGTCTTCTGCTTGATGTAGATGACATTGATCGCCTCTTGCAGTTTTCTCAAGATAATGGGGTTCAGATGAGGCAAAGAAGGCAGATTCTTTTAGAAGGGCTAGCCACATCACTTCAGCTTGTTGACCCGCTCGGGAAAAGTTCAAACAATGTTGGGTTGACTCCTAAGGATGATATCGTCTTCTTACGATTAGTATCACTACCCAAGGGTCGTAAACTAATATCCAAATATCTTCATCTTCTCTCACCAAGCAGCGACCTTTCACGAATAGTATGCATGACCATTTTTCGTCATTTGCGGTTCCTATTTGGCGGTCTTCCTTCTGACGTTTCAGCTTCCATAACCGTCACTGATTTAGCCAAAACAGTCTCAGCATGTATCGGGTCAATGGATCTTAATTCTCTGAGTGCTTGTCTTGCTGCAGTAGTGTGTTCTTCAGAGCAGCCGCCACTTCGACCACTCGGGAGCTCATCTGGTGACGGGGCTTCGGTTATTCTTAAATCAGTTTTAGATCGAGCCACTCAATTATTAAGCGATGCTCGAGTGTCAAGCAACCCTAGATTGCAAAACCCAAAGCTTTGGCAAGCTTCATTTGATGCGTTTTTTGGGCTTCTTACTAAATACTGCTTAAGCAAGTATGATAGTTTAGTGCAAGCTATGTCTACACAGACCCCACCAAGCACTGAAATTGTTGTTTCAGAGGCTGCACAAGCTATCAGTAGGGAAATGCCGGTTGAACTTCTTCGTGCTAGTCTTCCACACACTGATACTAATCAGAGGAAGATGTTGGTTAATTTCTCACAACGGTCCATGCAGGTTGCTGGTCATAGAGGGGCCAGTGGTCCGGTTAACCCTGAGTCGGCAAGAGCATGAGTTGGATGTTATAAAAAACGTGTTGTACAATGACTTTATATGTTTTTTGGTCATATTATGGTACCAAGTGCTGTCATGGATGGTTGACAACTTTAGGTTATAAATGCTCTGTGTATGTTTCTGTTGGCCCAGTATTATATGTGGTCACGCTTTGGTGGTTCTGGTGGATGACGGTGGTGGCATGTGCAGATGGTGTTTGATGGTATCGATTTGATGCTTATACTTCTTCACCTTTGATGTTTTAACGGGAAGAGACATGAAGCTTGTGTTTCTTCTGAATGTAGGGTAGTTATAATCTTAGCAAAATCTAACAGGTATGATGACGACTTCCGTGTATAGAGGTACACTGGTGGGAGTTGAAAGGGGAGGCATGTTTTTTTGGCGCTCCCGGTTCCATACATTTAAATCATGTAATGTTCTTAACTACTTCTGGATGTTTTACTTCGCATTCATGTTTACAGTTCATGTTACTTATGTCTTTATACTTGTGTTGAGATGGCGATTTACTCTTTTCAGAACCATCTAATATGTTACAAAGTAAGAACTTTTTATGGAGTATTGAAGTAACAATCTATAACCTTTTAAACAGTGTAGTTGTGATGGCTGGACGTGTATTTTTTTCATTATTTTGTTTTATTTTTATTTATTTATTTATTTTGAGAAAATTGCAAAAGTCATCCTTACGAAAATTGTAGGCGCAATCCCTCTCTTTTCAAAAGTTCGTGATTAGATTAGATTCAGGACATTGGAATCAATCTCCTTCGAGAAGCCTTTGTTTTAGAGTTTATCCTTATGAGGATGGGTTCATGTGATTGGATTTTGGACGGGCACAAGATGTAAGCTTAAACAATGTATCCATTTTGCAGGTGTGCGATCTATTTGTTTATTTTCTATCTCGTTGCTTATTTGTCTTGCGCTGAAGGGGCTTGGCAATCGAAATGCGATCATTTTAAGATTGTTGGTTTAGTAGAATGTGATGTAGTTGGTAGATTTGGTTTGGAGGGTGTTTGGGAAGTGGGATTGTGGTTTAAGGGTGGTTATTGAATTCTACACCAATCCCATCCAATATGTCACAATGACTACCGATTTCTCAAACCCAGCAACCACCGCCTCTACCGGACTAATCATCTCCAAAACAAAAACCATCCAATCATTCCTCACCATGTCATCCACCAACACTCGTATCTCACAAGACCTTCGTGATATAGCTTCATCGCTCCAACATGGGGGGTCTGTCCCATATTAGTTTTTAAGATCCATTTGGGTCGGTTCTGACATGTTAACCTGACCCAATTAGGGTGTTTTGTTATGTGGCTCTGGGTTTGTGCTCACAGGTCCCAAGCCTCGTGAAAAAGGTTGTTACTTTTATGCATGTATTTAAGGATGAAGTTGCAGCTGACTATTTAGTTAATATGGTTTAGTGGAATGTGATGTGATTACAAATTGTTAGAGTGTTTTCTTGCATACGTATTTCCAATTGGATCTATAACCTATCATTCGTCAAAATCACAAACCTAAAAGCTCAGTCACAACCCACCGGCTCAAGGGCTAGATTGAAGGTTCATATTAATAATATGTTGTTAAATTTGTATATGTTAAAGGTTTTTAGGTGCGGATATGGTTTAATTTATAAACAATTTACTCTTCCAACGCATACAATAACACCGTATATAAACGCTCCGCCGCAACAGCGAATTGAAATCCTCGTTACTCCACAAAAGGTGTCGATCGGTAAGGACACCCTAACCACAAACACCACCGGGGTGCCCACCTGACCCTTCCCTAAGGACCAAGCCCCATGCAATGATCTTGTGTCTCAGCAACCTAACAACCAAATTAGCCAGGAGCCTAGGATTGAACCCGGTCGATTTTCCACAAAAGCCCTCCTATACTCCCCATACCAACATTTATAAACATATGCAGCATAAAGTTTAAACCATAAACTACCCTCCTTCTCACACAGTTAAACTAGTCACGATGCTGCATAAAAATAAAAAGAATTGTTTGCTATCTTGTATTCATACGTATGGTTCAGAAACTGTAGTCAAAATTAGGAAAAATGACATCAAATTGCTATTGAAACCTTGCTATTACAAATAAAGAACGTGGTCTCTATATCTGCAGAAGAAACATCGTCAAACCCTAACACTAAGCTGCAAACATAGATAACGATACATCAAATAAATCGTGTAGTGTTCTATTTTAACTTTTTGTCAGATTAACGGAACTCATCGTGGTATTCATAATCTTCTTCATCATCCTCGTTAAAGATAGCACTATAAAATACATATGGACTATCGATCATTTCAGTCAACGATAGCCGTCCATCTTTATCCGTATCAGCCTGAAATAATAATAATTTTTTGGGTAAAAGGGTTAATTCACCCCGGTAAAATGTCCTGAAATAATAATAAGATTTTCATATTGTGGGTTCTATATTCATATATACTTTTATATACACAGCGATTGAAAAATTATATTTAAACATTCTTACCTGTGATATAATATAATCTGCTTGTTGCTTAGCATAATAACGCTCTGATGGATGAAGCTTTCCAATGATGGGTAGTAGCTCCACGTCAGACAAGAATCTACAACAGGAAAGTTAGCATCAACATAACTACGTAGTTGTATTCTATATAGTGATGATGCGTAAAGGTGCGGGATTTACCCGTCAGCATCCTTGTCAAGCTCAGCGAAAAATTTCCTTGCCGGTGATTCCAATGCATCGTTATTAGATTCATGTGAAGAATTATGACTTTCTTCATCATAGTTTCTTACTAGGTCAAATAGTCCATGGAAAAACTCTTTAAAATTCACCTTCCCATCTTTGTCAGTATCTCGTTCCCTGCAACAAATTCGTTTTGGATTCATTAGTTTCATACTAGCTGTAATAAAACTGATTTCTTGTTGACTTTTACTTCCATTTCACAAAATGTAGCTCCCTTCTTTCATATAAATGTCCGTTCCAGTCATTTTATGTAAAAAATTCTTACATGAAGAGAATTGGCCAAATGCTCAAACAGCTAATTGTCTCATTTTTACAACTTTATAAAAGTAAAGACACATCCTAACACCATCTGTTCATCTCCTTGCTTTTGGCAATTAGCATACTACACTATCATAAATTACAGAAGCCAAACTATAATTTTTTATTTTTTTTTATTATTCTGCTGCATCAATGATCAATCTTGAGTGCCCACTTAAGCATATGCTCAAAAGGTGTAACCTCTATTCTAAAAGGGCCTTCAACTTCTAAAAATGTCTTCTTGAAACACAAAGAACATCTAAACTTTAGCAGCAGATCTGCATAGACATAAACAGAATTGACTAGGTCTCACCTAGTAAGAGACACGTACTTAGTGGAAAGCTACTAATTCCCCAATAGGATTAAAAAATCAATAACCCAACCCCACCCCAAAGAAGAACATGCACATTCTCTTAGGGGAATCTATTTATAATACTACATAGTTGAGATTTAATAAACATGTGTGTGTGTGGCAAACATGTACTAGAAAATTAATCTAAAATATAACTAGTTGAAAGTAGCATGTCACCTTACTTCCTCCTTGCACAGCCACTGAATAAGTCTTGGGTTTTTAGTGTCTGCGGGATGCTGAAAGCTACATATATCATGAAAGACAACACAAATTAAGGGGATGAACAAGATACAAGTCTATAAGATGCAACAAATTCATATACTTGAAGAGAGAATGTATCTTACTCATTGAACTCGGTTAAATTCAAAAAACCATCACCGTCAGCATCAGATGCATTGAAATGCTCCTCTTTCCACCAACCCATATCATACCCAAATGAGTTATTATCTGGTCATGATATAGTCAGATTAGTTGTAAGTGGAATATCCAAATGTGAAAAAAGATACAGAAACTTACATTATGTAACAATCATTTGTCCTAAGACAGTAAGACCGCTATTGTATCTTTGTAGTTACAGATATTTATAAGAATCAGAAATAGAATATTATTCATATATCAAGTTTAGCCTATGAATCTACAGAATACTTCAAAGTTTGTATAACAAAAGCTTTCTAGATCTTAAATAAACGAACATAAAACATCCACTTCCAAATTATGGTAATGCGGACAGACTGTTCCTAGCATAGAATATTTCAGGTCAATATTTAGATAATGTGTTTTTTTCACTTTGCTCTAACAGAACTGAGCATGTAAATCAACATCAGAAACCACTCAAAGTCCATTACTCACTAGTTACAAGCTCCATGTGTGACACTTCAACTGTTTTGAATAGAACGAGTTCATGTTTTGTACCTAGTACTTAAATTTTCTACCCAAATATGTAATGATTCTGCACCCTCAAACCTCATACAGTTAAATGCAGCAGTAACCAACTTTTTCTACATTAAAGAAATAACTAACGGTTTGAAGTTATCGTTGATTCCTACAAAAAAAAAAGGTAGCATCAAAATTTCTAAACCAATGTTATTAGCTACATATAGGGTATGTTTGGCAGTTTCTAGCATTTGGGTATAGTCAAACTGAATTTGATTATTCAGGGGATCGGCTAAAACAAACTAAATGGGCTGCCTAGGATTACGTATTGAAAATTGCTTTCATTACATTTAGATACACCAGATAAGCAATTTTGAGAACGTTCTAGATTGCTTATCAAAACTGCTTCTATAGAACTCACAAGTCAGATAAGGTGTCTTATATAAAGCAACTGGGACTCTTTGAGTTTCTTATTCCAAACAGCTTAATTCAAAAGCAACGCTAACTACCCTCTATGATTATCTTATTATCTGGGGATCATTTTACATGTAAATCACCAAACCGTCGATCACAACTTCAATCCAGCCCCTTTCCTTACAACTAATTATCCGATCCTAACACATTACATAACAACATTTAAAACACAATGCCAATCATTTATCATAAAAATACACCTTCTTAATATCAATCAAACACTAATAAACTTATACAAAACATATGTACCTGTATCCCGAACCCAACTAGGCGGCGAATACTCGTGGAAACTAACCAACCCATCCTTATTCTTATCATGCAGCTCCATCTCCCTCTGAGTCCTATGCAACACCTCCCTCTGACTCTGCTCCAAGTTCCACTGCGTCAACTCATGCTCCGATACAAACCCATCAGCAGGATCAACATCAATCCTAGGAAACAACAAAACCAACCTATGCGTAATATTAAACTTATGCTCATCATTCAAATAATCCTCAGCATCTATAAAATCCTCCCATTCCGGCTGTGCCTCCATTCCAGGTGCCACGTCATCATGATGATCACGATCACCATGATGATGATCATCTTTGTTAAAGTAATGGGCTTGTTCCCATTGTTTGTCTTCACGTTTACGTTCAATGTCTGCGATAAGGGGGTCGAATGAGATATGGTGATCTGATGGGGTGGTGGGTATGGTTGTGGTGGTGAAGTTTGAGCGGAGTTTGAGGCGGCGGTGGCGGCGGTTGTGACGGTTGGATGAGGAGTTGTTGGTGTTGTTGTTGGAGATTAGAATGAGGATTAGTATGGCTACTGTAATGTAGATTATTACTGACACTTTGCTCATTGCATTAAACACAGTTGTTGTTGTTATATTTTGTTTTAATGTTGTGGTTTTGTTTGATGATTTAATTTAGGATTTTTTTGAAGAGATGTGTTTGTGTTTTTTTTTAATGTAGGAAAGAAGGAGTTGAGAAGTGGTGTTTTTTTATGTTTGTGTTTTTGTGTTTGTGTTGGTAGATCTGTTTGTTTTCTAGAGAAGAAGTAGAGAGAGTAATGGAAGTGAAAAGTGAAATTATAAGACGGGATTAAAGNTTTTTTTTTTTTGAAAATGACAAAATAAAAGGTCGCTTAAAGTACACAAAATTCGCTTAACTTAGGTCGCTCGAAAAATACCTGACACGATAGCTTACACATGAGGAATAAAAAGAGAATTCGCACGAACTTTTTGGTGACACTTGACGCCTTCTTATGAAAAGTAAAAAAGTCGTAAGTCACTCGGTCTAGATGGGGATGAACCATTTTTTGGGTCTAAAAAAGGTATAAACATTGAGCGACCGGACTATTTAGAGAATTTGCTCCTTTTTTATTGGAAGATGAATAAATAATTGAAAGAATGTATGTGATAACATCTCATATTGGTTGCAACACAATGATGCATTTTTTCACAAACTAATAAATTGGTGTCACACAGAATTTATTAACATAAGTAAGCATACATTTAGTCCTAATTATTAAAATTAATTTGATATTTAAGTATACTTTTTCTCTTTTCTAGCTACATATATAGTTGTTTTCTTTTTTATAAACATCAAAGACATTGTTTATATACTTGCAATTCATGTTATTTTTTAAAAACAATCATATATCCTCTTAAATTTTCTTCCTACGACTTATCCTCCTAATGAAACAGCATTAGCCGATATGGTACATCAATACATGTTCCTATGCCCATTCCAATCTTGTCTAATGAAATGATATGTGAAATTCATTTTCTCTCTTTCATATGCACCAATAACATGAATAGTAGGATATGTATGAACAAAATATAAGAAGATGTATCATTTTCCTATTTTTAGGTCATTGTCGGTTTTGAAGTTGAATTCGGATAGTGCTTAAGTTTGTCATTTGGGAGAAGGGCATGTCTTTAGGTTTTCGTTTGTCAAGGGTTAGAGTCGAGGATCAAGGTTCAAGCATGGGTCGTAATGGTTGGTGGTGTTCATACTCCTCGAGGTGTTGTAAGTGTTTCCTGTCTCTACTTTTCGCAATGTCACCATTTAATCAGATTGTATAAACATAATTGTTTTGTTTGATGTTCCGCAAGTTACGATTCAGGTGTTAGGGTCGTGGTAGGTTTGTAATCCGTTTTCATGTTTTCTACCACGTAAATTCCCTGATACGGCGTTTGGTTAAGGTCGACATTTTACCTCAATGGTGAGTGGATTTTCATCTTTTGCACGTCTGTGTTTTTACCTAGATTGGAAGAATCAGTTTGGTCGCTCATATGGTGTTCATGTATTACTAGCTTCTTTCTACCTTTCATTTTCTATAAAGTATTTGCCTTACAAATTCTTTTTGGAAGGTTACACAAAAGAGCATTGACAAACAAGCAGGTTACACAAATTCTTAAGGGTTCAATTCTCACTTCTTGCAAAAAGGCAAGAGGTCCGCTGAACGCAGCCTCTACTTTCGGGTAGGGGTAAGGCACACAAAAGAGCATCAACAAATATCATGAAAGAAAAACTAGTAAGCGCACCTATTTTGGCTGTGCCATCTAAAAGTTAAACGTTACACCAATAGCTAGCATGCCTTAGGACTTGCAACATCCATGGAGTATCATTGTGAATACGAATGCGTTCTAACCAGATAGCTTCAAGTTAAAGTTTCATTTGAAACAAGTGTGTTGCTTATATGTAGCATAGTGGGCGTATAAATCCGTGTCTAACAAAGCAAGATTTATAGCTACATCTAAACATTAGACTCTTCAGTAAGGCTCAATAACAAATTAAGAAGATGAAGATCAAGAATCCAACAATACACAAATCTAAAACCATACCTTGTTCATGTACATCAATTCTTGACAACAACAACAAAATGCCAAACGAGAAAAATACCCATAATACATTTCTAGGTGGCCTCCTCATACAAGATTTCCTACATATACCTAACAAAATCCCCATAAACATGAGCTCGGTGCACTGACTTCAACCTTGTCATGAACATGATGCAACAACAAAAGGCTTTTTGCAAACCCTATGTTAAGGGGACAACGTGCTCACTAAGAATTCAAATAGCAACTTTGCACGGATGAACTTTGTTAATGTATTCATATCAAAATAAATATAAGCCGCTTAAGGGGTTATATCTCTCAATACTATTACAAAAAGCCTTGCAAAACAAATTCTATGGAGCCCCTATGAAGAGCCTTCACCTGAATCGTCTGAATCTGAACCTGAACCATCAACCATCTTTTCTAGTGAATCCATATCACCAGCTTCAGCAACTGTATGCAACCGAAGTCTTTCAGCATCCTCGCTGCAAACGTCGTGACCAAAAGCGGTTAAACAATGTATCAGCACTTGTTTGTTCACCAATTGGGATGTGAAATGAGAACAAAAAGCGAATTAAAGTACTTTTTTTTACCATCTTAGATGACTATTTTACTTGACGATTTGTATAAAAACAACTAAAAATGGATGCGTTGGGTAACGGGTCAAACTAAATTCGGGTTGAGACGGGAACTTTTAAGTACTGGTCAGGTTGACCGACAAGCTTTGTTTATAGATAGTCAGCATGCTAAAATGTGACCACAAAAAAAATATGTCACCACTGTACATAATTTAGCTGTTGAATAACCATTGTACTTCGCAAAATTGGGGAAAAAAAAGGGTCCAAGTTCGGTAAGTTAAACATTCTTTTTGAATTTTCTGTTTTGATGCAACATGTCAAAAGAGAATGATGCTTACTCTGCAACGCCAAATATTTCTTTCACAATCAAGGAGCCATCTCTCCCACAGAACTCTGGAAGCTGGTAATACATCAAGGAAAAAATTATGTATGTAATAAAGCAAAACATACAAACAAGATGGCATGTTGTGGTTTGATGCAGGAAAGGTTACCACCAATGTCAAACACGAACTCAAGGATTACATACTATATTCTCGCACACATATCAGGATTGTATAATATTTGCCTACTTTAAACCATATTAACTTAGCATAAATATTATCGCCAACAACAATGGATATAGTAGAAGCGGTAATAAAGGAGTACATTAAAAGAGTTGATCAAACTGCAGAAGAAACATTCACTTAATATTCATCAGAAGAAAAAGATGTTAGTTTTACCTCCGAAAGATAGAAAATCTTTCCGAAAAGAGCTTGAACAGCAAGCTTTTTCATTAATCCCTTTTCAGTATAACCTGATGTATTCATGACAACTGGACCTGCAATGCGAAATAAACATTCTGAGCAACCTCAACTAAAATGTTCAAATCTTGGCAAGTAACCTTAAGTATCACAACTGCTTAATGCTGCCTAGCCTTTGTTAGAAAAAACTCTAATAGTTAGATATTTATTTAAGATACTGACTGTTTAGAGAAACTTTTGAAATTATTTTATTACCCGTTCATCAGATTAGACTAGTGTTTGCCTAATAGAATATGTTTTGTACCTTGCTTTTTAACAATAAGCTTTGAAATTTCATTTAGAATTTCAGCAACTTGAGAATCATCCAACATTGTTATTTTTCTGAGATGAATCAAGGCAGCAACCATTTGTGGATTAAAAGGCTTTTCATTCAAGGCATATCGGATGTATTTACGCAAAATATCCACCATGCTGAAGCCTGTCTGCATTTCGAATAAAACTGGTATCAAATACTCATTCTCTTTACTAAAGTTGGTCGATAATAAGGTATTATGTGATAACTTATACATGTTAACAAGAACAATGACAACACGCCTTTAACACAAACAAACAAATTAAGGTATGACCATTTGAAAAAGTTTAGAGAAAAATAAAGATTTAAACTGACCAAACCCAATGGCATCTGGTGGTCATACTGTATGCGGTATGTAGAAAGCAAAGGAAACTATACGTGTGTATGCGTTTATGATGACCAAGACAAAAACTATATAACCAAAGCTTTCCTTATCATCAAGGGAAAAGTGTAATATATATCACCTTCTGCATCAGTTCCTTCAGAGCTTCATGCAGTAGTCCATTCCCTTCTTTCTCAAGTAACTCATCTATTGATCTGCACAGCGTTGCATTTTTATTGATCTGAAAATATATCTCTTGTCAGACATTTAATAATGCATCAAATAATGTATATTGTTATAAAAACTCAATCATTAATCAAAAACTTAAAATTAAATGATGTGTCGGATCAAACATCTCAGTTATGATAATAGAATGTTATTGAAGTAGACAGGAATAAACATCAAGGCCAGTTTTTAAAAGATTGAGGGTTTTATATTCAAATATAAATGGGCTGAACGAGCATCAAAGAAATTCTCAGTGTGGGAAAAGGGTTTCATGTTTCATAGTAGGGTCAATTTGTTGGTAGGTTAAGCCTGTGACTAGGTGATTGCCATTCTAAAAGATTCAGGTACAAACAGACTCCTATTGCTGATATTGTGTCAATTGTAGTTTGAGTTTGTAATTCTTCAACTCATGTTTAAGTCAATATAACATGAAATAAGAAGGAAGAAAAAGACACGATAGGGCTTGTCATAAGGCCATCATTTTACTTGCATTTGTAAAGAGGCTGGTTATGCATTTCAAACTCTGAGATAAATATAAGGTTTAACCATGATATTCCAATATATTAAACACATAAAATATAACACACTATTCCCAAGTTTAATTATCCAATTCCTATTCTTAAAAGTAGCTAAAAATAACTTTGCCTTTCATATATTAAATGTATGACATTTGAGATAATTTAATTCACAATGAGGGTAGCATAAGGACCAAATGATCTGACCAGAACCGATGCATGATTGTCCGGTCTTTGGAATGTAAAAATTACGACACAGAGGCTAGCACGGAGAATAACTGAAAAACACGGTCCGACCGGTAGTATATGCTAATTTTGGGAATATGACTAGTTTCCTCCCATTTTGTTTTATGAGAATTTGATTTCTATCTCCCCGCTCAATGTTTTGTGTGATGACTAGTTCTTTATGTGTGACAAATATCACACTTGGTATGGCTATTAAGTTGAGAGCTGTTTCTAGATCAAATTGCTCCCAACACAAGGGCTTCAAATTTAGGTGATTAACCCAAGAATATTAAGGAGAAAAAAAAAATGCAATGGCAGATTAAGTTTATACCGAGCGTCTCTCTTTGCTAACCCGGACGGACCAAACCCGCCAATCCTAAAATTCACATCCCAAAGACCCGAAAAATCATGTACTTGTTCACACCGGTCCCACACCAATCCAGTTAGAACCTCAGATTATCCTAACGCTCACTCCTAGTTTCACATGTATGTCTACCTTCTTATTCACAAACTTTCTAACATCTAAACCAACCACCAAACTAACATCATTGGTTGTGTTTGTAAGCCTCTTGCTCACTAAATTCATCCTTACACACATCTTACTCTAACAAAGCATGCTACATGAATATATAAAATAGTGTTAGTCCAACAGGGGTATGCATCCTAAAGTAGGTTCAAAATCTTGTCCATGTGTCCCTTTAATCATTGTACTATACAATTTACCTCTCCCATGTACTATACAATTTACTATAAGCTTCTACTCGTTTAAAGTGTTAAAACACTAGAAACAGGGGCGGGCCTAGGGGGTTCCCTGGAACCTAATGGATGTTTGCCGCCTAGTGTAAATTTTCGTTAAAAATCCTGATTTCTCTGAAATGAACCTGGTCCCGAAATTTTGTGCCACGTAAATACATGTCTTTTTCCGTTATACTCTGGTAAAAAAAAATTGTGCACCTAATAACTTAGAGTCCTCGGTACATCCCTGACTAGAAATAACTACTACGTAGTAAATACTTAAAACTATGATAATAAGTTTCGATACACCCAAATTACACTAACAAATAGGGGGTGTTTGGCAATGCACCTTGTTACGCCTAGCTTGTTTCGGAGAAGTAAACTTCTTAACAGTCTTAACAAACGCGAAAACAAACGAAACCCCAACATACGCCAAAGGAAGAGCCAAAAGCCAAGGAACCGACGACCGACCGACACGTGGACCAGGCAAAGCTTGAGTAACTGAACCACTAAACTCAACTATATCCAATGCTTTCTCTTGTATCCATGGCATATCCTCCTCAACTTCCTCCACGTCATCATTTTCATCATTTTTAGGGTTTGTGTTGTTGGTNAAAGGAGATGAAGTGCAAAGGTTGGCCGAATTGATCACATGGAATTTAGTATAGAATTAAAAGTCGGTTTGAAGAAGTGCAAGGGTTGTGAAAGGTTGCAAGAATAATTAATGATTTAACCTAATTCATGCCTATATAAACTGGCCAATATCACATTTGGTATGTACATTTGAAGATGATTCACACATTTTTTAGATATTTGATTATTGGTAGCGGTATGTAAATTCTCTTTTGCAACATTTTGGAGATGATTCACACATCTTTTAGATATTTGTAATTAACTTGGTCTTCTTTTTTTTCTTAATTTAGTTATCATACGCAGGTACCATGAAAATCACACAAGATCATGCATGCTCAGATAAATGGAACCAAAGATTGGGATACCAACTATTTTCTTTGTTTCTGACATATTTAGGTGATTGTTATAGATAAATATATATATAGATATATGTATTACGTTAATTCATTTTCATATACAAGTAATTTATGTGCGTTTTCTATTGATGTAGCTTACATGTACGAATTGATTCAAGAAAATTTGCACGCGCATGTATGTAAAGCAACATTTAAATGGTTAATTGATACTTTTTAGCGTGATTAGTTTATGTAAGTAGTTGCTTTCGAATGCTCTTTGAGAAATATTAGAATGGATTTATCGTGTGCAATTGAATTATTATTGAAAAGAAGAAGGTCACGCATCGCAAAGTGTTTTCTTTTTCTATATGTAGAATCATTAGTGGGAAACCAATATTTACGCCCATTAAATGAGTTTGTCATAATAGCAAAATACGACATATTAAAAATATCACATTGAGTAATGAATAGAAAGGAAAAAATACATAATTTTGACTTAAATCCATTTGTAAATTATAAAAAAGTTGAGTTTTAAACTTAAGTAAAAGTTCATCGAAAAACAAAACTGGTGCATTTAATGTGAAGTATATACAACATCGAGATGGAAGTGCAAGGCTTGCCGGAATTTATCACATGATATTTAGTAATTAGTATAGAATTAGTCGGTTATGGATTGAGATGAAGTTGAAAAGGTTGCAAGAATAATTGATAATTTAACCTAATGCAATATATATAGATATATGTACTGTATTATGTTAATGCATTTTCATATACAAGTAATTTATGTGTGTTTTCTATTGATGTTGCTCACATGTGCGAATTGATTAAAGAAAATGTGCACGAGCATGTATGTAAAGCAACATTTAAATGGTTAAATGATACTTTTTAGCATGATTAGTTTATGTAAGCATGCAACTTGAATAATGAATATTAAAGAAAAAGTATATAATTTTTGCTAAAACCCATCTGTAAAAGAAAATTAAAAAAATCTATAATAGTATAAGATTCAGTCCTATAATTTAATTTGGAGGCGTCAAGATTGCATAGGTACAAGATAGCTAATGCTCGGAATTCAATGCAGCCTCATAATAACTATACAATCATGAAAGGAGATGAAGTGCAAGGGTTGCCCGAATTGATCACATGACATTTAGTATAGAATTAAAATTCGGTTAGATAAAGTGCAAGGGTTGCGAAAGGTTGCGTAACCTAATTCATGCCTATATAAACCGGCCAAAATCACATTTAGTATGTAAATTTGAAAATGATTCACACATCTTTTAGATCTTTGATTGTTGGTAGCGGGTATTTAAATTCTCTTTTGCAACATTTTGGAGATGATTCACACATCTTTTAGATCTTTGTAATTAACTCGGTTTTTATTATTATTATTATTTTTATTTTTATTTTTTTTATTTTATTTTTTAGTTATCATACGTAGGTATCATGAAAATCACACAAGATAATGCATGCTCAGATAAATGGAACCAAAGACTGGGATACCAACTATTTTCTTTGTTTCTTATATATTTAGGTGATTGTTATAGATAAGCATATATATAGATATATGTATTATGTTAATGCATTTTCATATACAAGTAATTTGTGTGCGTTTTCTATTGATGTAGCTCACATGTGCGAATTGATTCAAGAAAATGTGCACGAACATGTATGTAAAGAAACATTTAAATGGTTAAATGATACTTTTTAGCGTGATTAGTTTATGTATGTAGTTGCTTTCGAATGCTCTTTGAGAAATATTAGAATGAATTTATCGTGTGCAATTGAATTATTATTGAAAAGAAGAAGGTATGCGCATCGCAAAGTGTTTTCTTTTTATATATGTAGAATCATTAGTGACAAACCAATATTTACGCACATTAAATGTGTTTGCCATAATAGCAAAATACGACATATTAAAAATATCACATTGAGTAACGAATAGAAAGGAAAAAATACATAATTTTGGGTTAAAGCCGTTTGTAAATTATAATATCAAATAAAAAAGTTGAGTTTTAAACATAAGCAAAAGTTCAAACTTTTATCGAAAAACAAAACCGGTGCATTTAATGTAAAGTATATATACAACATCGAGATGGAAGTGTAAGGCTTACCGGAATTGATCATATGATGTTTAGTAATTAGTATAGAATTAAAAGTCGATTATGGATTGAGATGAAGTTGAAAAGGTTGTAAGAATAATTGATGATTTAACCTAATGCAATATATATAGATATATGTATTATGTTAATGCATTTTCATATACAAGTAATTTATGTGTGTTTTCTAATTGATGATGTAGCTCACATATGCGAATTGATTCAAGAAAATGTGCACGAGCATCTATGTAAAGCAACATTTAAATGGTTAAATGATACTTTTGAGCGTGATTAGTTTATGTAAACATGCAACTTGAATAATGAATATAAAATAAAAAGTACATAATTTTTGCTCGAACCCATTTGTAAATTAAAAAAATTAAGTTTAATACATCATAGTGGAGTTCAAAGGTTTTAGAAATTATTAATAGTGTGTTAATTAATATTTATTTGGTTAGCTATTTAAACTTGAGTTTGTTGATAAAATTTATTAGTATTGGTTAGACTTCAATGTTAATTTTCAATGAAATTAGTTGTACAATAAAATGAGATGAAGCTAAAAAGGTTTGTAACTATTTTTATACAGTTTATGTGGCATTATTCTATATACATTATTACACAAACTTTAACATACAAACTTAATAAAGATAATATTTAACGCACATTAAACTATGACCAATTAGATTGACCCCGTGTGTTTCATATTACCATGCAAAAACCATCTAATGGACAAGTATTGTAGGACTAAGTAATAGATCAAAAGAAACAAAGCCATTTTTTTATCTTGCAAATAAGTAATTGGCCAAAAGAAACAAAGTCATCACAACTTAATAACCAAAAGCCCATTTATAAATTACAACACCACAAAACCAAAACAACATCAAACATTTTTATATTTTTATACAAGAAAGTCAAAATGTTTCATACAACATACCAAACAATACTTAAGTATACACTCGCCAATATACAAAAAGAATACACGATTAACAATTAGATTGTCAGTCCGTGCGTAGCATGGGTTCTGCGTGCCTCGTAATACTATAAGATTCAGTCCCTAAATTTAATGTGGAGTTATGATGATAGAGTTTTTAGAGTTAGAAACAAGTTGAAGTCGTTTAGTAGTTGCATAGAGTACAAGATAGCTAATGCTCGGAATTCAATGCAGCCTCATAATAACTATACAATCATGAAAGGAAATGAAGTGCAAGGGTTGCCCGAATTGATCACATGACATTTAGTATAGGATTAAAAGTTGGTTAGATGAAGTGCAGGGGTAGTGAAAGGTTGCAAGAATAATTAATGATTTAACCTAATTCATGCCTATATAAACTGACCAAAATCACATTTAGTATGTATATTTGAAGATGATTCACACATCTTTTAGATCTTTGATTATTGGTAGCGGTATGTAAATTCTCTTTTGCAACATTTTAGAGATGATTCACACATCTTTTAGATATTTGTAATTAACTTGGTATTCTTTTTTTTCTTAATTTAGTTATCATACGCAGGTACCATGAAAATCACACAAGATCATGCATGCTCAGATAAATGGAACCAAATATTGGGATGCCAACTATTTTCTTTGTTTCTTACATATTTAGGTGATTGTTATAGATAAACATATATATAGATATATGTATTATGTTAATACATTTTCATATACAAGTAATTTATGTGCGTTTACTATTGATGTAGCTCACATGTGTGAATTGATTCAAGAAAATGTGCACGAGCATGTATATAAAGCAACATTTAAATGGTTAAATGATACTTTTTAGCGTGATTAGTTTATGTAAGTAGTTGCTTTCGAATGCCCTTTGAGAAATATTAGAATGAATTTATTGTGTGCAATTGAATTATTATTGAAAGAAGAAGGTCCGCGCATCGCAAAGTATTTTCTTTTTCTATATGTAGAATTATTAGTGAGAAACCAATATTTACGCCCATTAAATGAGTTTGCTATAATAGCAAAATACGACATATTAAAAATATCACATTGAGTAATGAATAGAAAGAAAAAAATACATAATTTTGACTTAAATCCGTTTGTAAATTATAATATCAAATAAAAAAGTTGAGTTTTAAACATAAGCAAAAGTTCAAACTTTTATCGAAAAACAAAACCGGTGCATTTAATGTGAAGTATATACAACATCGAGATTGAAGTGCAAGGCTTGCCGGAATTTATCACATGATATTTAGTAATTAATATAGAATTAAAAGTCGGTTATGAATTGAGATGAAGTTGAAAAGGTTGCAAGAATAATTGATGATTTAACTAAATGAAATATATATAGATATATGTATTATGTTAATGCATTTTCATATACAAGTAATTTATGTGTGTTTTATATTGATGTAGCTCACATGTGCGAATTGATTAAAGAAAATGTGCACGAGCATGTATGTAAAGCAACATTGAAATGGTTAAATGATACCTTTTAGCATGATTAGTTTATGTAAGCATGCAACTTGAATAATGAATATAAAAGAAAAAGTACATATTTTTTGCTCAAACCCATTTGTAAATTAAAAAAAAATAAGTTTAAGACATAATAGTGGAGTCCAAAGGTTTTAGGAATTATTAATAGTGTGTTAATTAATATTCATTTAGTTAGTTATTTAGAATTGAGTTTATTGATAAAATTTATTAATATTAGTTAGACTTCAATGTTAATTTTCAATGAAATTAGTTGTACAATAAAATGAGATGAAGCTAAAAAGATTTATAATGATTTTTATACAGTTTATGTGGCATTATTATATATACATTATTACACAAACTTTAACTTATAAACTTAATAAAGAAAATATTTAACGCACATTAAACTATGACCAATTAGATAGACCACGTGTGCTTCTTATTACCATGCAAAAACCATCTAATAGACAAGTATTGTAGGGCTTTGTAATAGACTAAAAGAAACAAAGCCATTTTTTTATCATGCAAATAAGTAATAGGCCAAAAGAAATAAAGCCATCACAACTTAATAACCAAAAGCCCATATATAAAATGAAACACCACAAAACCAAAACAACATCAAACACTTTTAAATTTTTATACAAGAAAGTTAAAACATTTCATACAACATACTAAACAATAATTAAGTATACACTCGCCAATATACAGAAATAATACATGATTAACAATTAGATTCTTAGCCCGTGCGTAGCACGGGTTCTGCATGCCTCGTTTTATATAAATATAAGAAGTAGATGTTTAATGAGGCTAAAATATTTCGATATTTATGTATTTAAATTGTTATTATTTTTTACACATTTACTATTGTTAAGTTAGTTAAATTTCACAAAAGATGATATAATGATATTGTTCTATTTTAAATGTGGTGTGGCGGATATTCTTGGAAATTGGATGCTTATACTAGGGTGTGGCAAAAGGGTGATGGAAAGAACTGCCATTTCTCGTGATGAGAATGATTGAGAGGACTAAAGATGTGATTAATTTCATGCCTAAAACCGTGGCAGTGTTTTATTGGTTTGTGAAATAGTGGGTCTCTTGGCTTAAGCATAAAACTAGAAGGAATGATACATTTACAAAATATATATATATATATATATATATATATATATATATATATATATATATATATATATATATATATATATATATATATAGAGAAAAGTTCAATACGAAACAACATTTATCTAAAGAACAAATAATAAGATCTCAACCATCCATCTATTTTAAATCTAAAGGTTCAGATTAATTCTTATGTTTATATAATTAATTATTGAAGGGGCACTTTTGTAATTTCATTAAATAAAACTTAACCCTCCTTTTATCACCTGTAACATCTTAAAAACACCAAATCACCATCACCAATGGAAGCCGCAACCACCAGCGGCACCGCACCTCCGTCACAATCAATAGACAAATCACCACCACCGCCACCGTTACCACCACAAACTACCGATTCATCTTCTCCAACGCCGGTCACAACTATTCCAAATTGTCGTTACCTCCAACGCCACATTACCCAACACCACCGCATCTCTATCGCAACTCCATCGCAGCAACCGCTACACCACCGCGACTCCGCCGGTATTCACGTCTTTAATAGATTATAATGCCTACGAACTGTTTGATTATAATTCTACTGTCTATGTATGAAATTGATGTATTTGGTATTGT
>LBNU01030718.1:140485-153916 GCA_014162995.1 Artemisia annua | reverse complement strand
TCCCACACATTTCGAAACTGCAAGGATCGTCCCTAAAGTTTGGCCCGTGTGCATGTGTCGTCCCTAAAGTTTGACCCGTGTGCATGTATCGTCCCTAAAGTTTGACCAATTTGGGACGATATATGCCCCAAAGGTTAACTTTAGGGACGATCCTTGCAGTTTCGAAATGTGTGGGACGAAACATGCAAATTGGCCAAACTTTAGGGACGATTTTTGCAATTTACTCAAAAATTTTGTGAATGTAGCATTCTTCCCCATACACCGTGGAAGACGATATTGGGACTTATAACTTGTGAAAGACGGTATTGAAAGTTATTTTACTTTTTTTGGTGAATGTAGCATTCTTCCAAAATTGGTCAATCTTTGAGTATCTCAATCATTTCTCCCAACTAATATGTCTAGGGTATCCGTGAAAAGCTTGTGATAAAGTTGTGGTAAGCCTCGTTATATTTCTTTGGATGACAACATTTTGCTAATTTTATAAGATAATATATTTCTTCATCCTTTGGTTATGAATACAAAAGTTCAAACTAAATTTATGGGTATGTTTAGTAGGAGACAAAGATATGATCATAAGTTCATAACATGAAGAAGATGTGGATATAAGTTTTTGCAAGAATGATTATTACAACGATAATATTATTCAACATCACTTGGTAAACTCCAAAAATGTAATCAAAGTGACATATGGACTAGATGCAAAAGGGTCCTTATATTGATGAAAATTTAGACAATTTATCCACAATCACTTGATCGAACAAACACAATTATCTCTTGAGGAATACAACACCATACTCTTAGGCGTGGCGATTACTAATTACAAAGCTCTTAAGCTACACTGAATGAAGATGCAGTTCCCTCAACGAATTTCTTTGCTCCCTTAAACCATCTCTTGTCACCGGCTTGAGCCTTGCAAATGTAAAGTTTACCGTCATTCACAGTGGCGGTGATCAATTGATGTTTGCCACCCTCATCTCCATCAGCTGTCCTTGTTAGCACTGACACGTAGTAGTATTGCTTTCCATTAACAACGGGAGTTGAAACTTCCAATATGTTTGCCGTTGCAACTGCATCTGGTTCAAATCCTCCCTAAACACACATACATTGCAACAAAGAGAGTTTAACACAACAAATTAATCCTAAATTGTTTTATCTAAAATATTATCCATTTTTATTTGGAAATTGGAGGTGAATATACGATGACTCCATATATGTATTCAAATGGTATTTTGGTTTTACCTCAGATGCAGTTTTGCCAAAGTAAGCTTGTTTCCCTAGCAAGTAATCAACCTGAAAAACGATACAATATAACGAACTTTGTTATTCAAAGGGCTAAATTGCACATGACATAATAGCAATGTAGTACGACTTTAATACCTTGGAGAGGAATTCTTCAGGGGAACCATAATCGGTGATGGATTTCTTATCGGTAGGTTGTACCAAGACTGAAAGGTTGCTTGTGGTGTCAAAGTTGTCCTCGTATCTAAGCACTTGACCAGGGAACTCTCTTTCCCTGCTCGGGTTCCATTTCGCTGGAATGGATAGCTTGAATCCGGGACCTTCATACTGTGAGAATTCTGTTGACTTTGGCTTCCCGAACACATTAGCTACAATCACACACAACCCATCATCAAAAACGTTTCACGTAGTATCAACACATATCTGTATACTTGCAGTTACTTACTAGGAAAGTTTTTTTTTTTTTTTTTTTTTTTTGTTACATATGAATCATTCATAGATTGTTTTCTGTCCCGTTACTCTAAAATGGACAGAAAACAATCTATTAATGCTATATTTATATACAATATAATGTTTAAGATCACGCGTTACAAAATAACCTAAACAATACACAAAACTATCTTTCTCTTTTAAGGGTAACCAACTAACCATGATTTCCGATCTTTTAGCCGACTAAGTACAATAACTAAAACTAAAAAGTAAAAGTACGTAACTATCTTATGCTAATAAATATACGTACGTACCAGCTTCACCATAAGCAGCATCAGCAGGTGAAACCTTAGAACCAACAGCAGCTGCACCAATAAGAACAGTCAAAGCCAACCTACGTGATATCGAAGCATCTGAGGCCACACCCTCTTCACGTTTCTGCGACCTGCATACAACCACTTGGGAAGGTTTGACATTAGACACTTGCATGCGAGATGATGATGATCTAGTTGGTGTTGTGAGTGCATGGAAACATGAAGTTGCAGCCATTGTGGTTAAAATAAGTGTGTGTATGTGAGTATGTGTTTGAGTGTGATTGAGGAGGATCAATGGAAGTGAAGTGAGGGTAAGGAAGAAATAATTAAGAAGAAGGATTGGTGGAAAATGTGGATGAGGAGGATGAGATTGATGGTGTTTGGATAAGGGTTTAGTGGTTATAAAATGTGACAACTAGGATATATATGATCTTCAATGTGGCTCATGTTGCCATATTGGCATGTGGGGTACGTACTTGACAAAATGTGTTTTGCTATAGTATAGCAACTTTTGTGGTATATGGGTCGGACTGTACGTTTGGTAATGGGTCAATAACAAGTAGATCACTGCATTACATATTTATGCATAGTCACAAATTGCAAGCTCACTTTTCGAAAATTAAAAAGTGTCTTAAACAAGGATGGTGTGTTTCAAGTGGCAAGGAATGAAAGTATTCCTGTGCTATCAAGTATCAAAGTAGAGAGAATTCATGTCTTAAAACTAGTTTATATGATCCAAACTTAATAACACATAGTGACTTAGTAAAATTTTACCGGAAAGTAAGGTCGTGTAAATATTTGGATGATATATAAAATTTCAAATATGAAACATGTCTAATAAGTGAACGACAGTACGACACCCCTCAGGCATATATCGTCGTTCGAGTATCTATAAAATGTGAGAGTTGTTAAGTATGAAATTTGTTTGGTGTAAAACAATTCTGGAAGTCTGAATTTTGCCTAGCGTAAATAACTCTACTGTAAGGATTTGCGTTTGTGCGACGATAAATTAAAGTTCCATAAAATTAATCAAGCAACATATCAAAAACCGTGATACTAAAAAACTACTTGGTTTAGCATGGCATAAAATAGAAGCCGTAAGAAGTTCATATTGTCTCCATATTTTCATATGCATGTTTCGAATGTTTTTAGTTCGGATTTTCCTACAATTCATGAATTATTGTGTTACATACTTACACTCCTGGCTTTATTAGTTCGTGAAAACTAATGTAGTCTTTAAGATTTATGCAGAATAGATTTATGCAGAATAAACCGTTATGTTATAGAAGAATTGAGCTTCTTGCTGGGCTGGTTATTCAGAGCCGGCAATTGGCTGTCGGATTTCGTCCCGCAACTAGAATAAGATCGCTTCGGGGGTCACTGTGATGTGGCTGAATGTAGAGCAGCCCGCCCTTACAGCCTTTGATCAGTAAATTATTTAGAACTTCGGAAGATGGTCAAGGTAATGTANTATTAATGCTATATTTATATACAATATAATGTTTAAGATCACGCGTTACAAAATAACCTAAACAATACACAAAACTATATATCTTTCTCTTTTAAGGGTAACCAACTAACCATGATTTCCGATCTTTTAGCCGACTAAGTACAATGACTAAAACAAAAAAAGCAAAAGTACGTAACTATCTTATGCTAATAAATATACGTACCAGCTTCACCATAAGCAGCATCAGCAGGTGAAACCTTAGAACCAACAGCAGCTGCACCAATAAGAACAGTCAAAGCCAACCTACGTGATATCGAAGCATCAGCAGTCACACCCTCTTCGCGCTTTTGCGACCTGCATACAACCACTTGGGAAGGTTTGACAGTAGACACTTGCATGCGAGATGATGATGATCTAGTTGGTGTAGTGAGTGCATGGAAACATGAAGTTGCAGCCATTGTGGTTACAATAAGTGTGTGTGTTGTTAGTGTGTGTTTGGAGTGTGATTGAGGAGGATCAATGGAAGTGAGTGAGGGTAAGGAAGAAATAATTAAGAAGAAGGATTGGTGGAAAATATGGATGAGGAGGATGAGATTGATGGTGTTTGGATAAGGGTTTAGTGGTTATAAAATGTGACAACTAGGATATATATGATCTTCAATGTGGCTCATGTTGCCATATTGGCATGTGGGGTACGTACTTGACAAAATGTGTTTTGCTATAGTATAGCAACTTTTGTGGTATATGGGTCGGACTGTACGTTTGGTAATGGGTCAATAACAAGTGGATCAATGCATTACATACTGATCCATTTGGTTTCCTACTAAGGGAACCAAACTATCACTATGAAAGTGATAGTTTGTGTTTGTTTAGGATGCCTGGTCTCACAACTATGACTATGAGAGTCTAATATATTACATACTCTATATACAACTCTTGAGGGGGGGATGGATCTTTCATAGTTGAAGGACCCACAACTACTATCAAACTCATACCCATTGTCATTCCTCGCAGCATACCAAACGCACCCTTATTTATCATGCATAGTCACAAATCACAATGGCAAGTTCACTTTTCAAAAATTTAAAAGTGTCTTAAACAAGGATAGTGTGTTTCAAGTGGCAAGGAATGAAAGTATTCCTGTGCCATCAAAGTAGAGAGAATTCATGTCTTAAAACAAGTTTATATGATCCAAACTTAATACTGTAACACATTTTGTGACTTAGTAAAATTTTACCGGAAAGTAAGGTCGTGTATATATTTGGATGATATATAAAATTTCAAATATGAAACATGTCTAATAAGTGAACGACAGTACGACACCCCTCAGGCATATATCGTCGTTCGAGTATCTATAAAATGTGAGATTTGTTAAGTATAAAATTTGTTTGGTGTAAAACCATTCTGGAAGTCTGAATTTTGCCTAGCGTAAATAACTATACTTTAAGGATTTGCGTTTGTGCGACGATAAATTAAAGTTCCAAAAAATTAATCAAGCAACATATCAAAAACCGCGATACTAAAAAACTACTTGGTTTAGCATGGCATAAAATAGAAGCCGTAAGAAGTTCATATTGTCTCCATATTTTCATATGCATGTTTTGAATGTTTTTAGTTCGGATTTTCCTACAATTCATGAATTATTACTCCTTGTGTTACACACTTACACTCCTGACTTTATTAGTTGGTGAAAACTAATGTAGTCTTTAAGATTTATGCAGAATAAGGTGAGACAAAATTTAACTTTGTTGCGTAACTATTACAAATATACTTTTTCTTTTTTTAAGAATGATAAGTAGAAACTTGTCTTTGCTAATGAGAATTTTGTGAGCAAAGTGGATATGGAAACTTTGAATTTAAATTCTAACTAAATATACCAAAGTTCCATTGTCAAATGATCACATGTATCAAACTTTTACTAATATAAACTCTAGCTAAATATATCAAAATTTCTTGACTGGGCCATTAATTTGCTTTTTCTTGAAGCTGCTCGACCATCATCATTGCGAAAACTATAGTTATCATTATCTGATGTTGTACTAATGCAACTATTTCATATGTTTATTCCGTTATTTTTTTCCGATTGTCTACACTCTTCAACAAGTATCATGTTCATATATATGATTTGAAGAATACGTTTGAACGAAATATTTCTTTTCAAATATGTATTGTTTCCTCTGTTGATGTCAAGTAATCCTTATGGACCCAAACTTCATTTATGTACGTACTTCATGTGTTTTACTTAGCTAAGTTACTCCTATACCGACGTTCGCAGACTAACATGCTCATTACAAATTAAACATTTTCACTTCTCCAACTCTGGCGCAGCGAATATGACATTGCGATGGATTTTTAGCAACATAGATTGACGTATGTAAAAATGGAAGACACGAAAACATAGCCTTACATAAAACATGGAAACAAATAGTTTTGCTGCATCAAATGTTACCATTACACAATGTACGCACTATTAGTCATCGAGACATGATATTTGGAACAAGTTGTAGTTATGTGGTAGTCGTGACTCTCGTGACTCGTGAATGCTGCAATTACATGAGATGACACCTAATCACGTGGGTTGATTAGGATAGGTTCTTTTTTAACATCTTTTAATTATTTGTTGTTTAATCAGTTTGGATGACTTGCGGTTGCGACAATTAATTCGAATAACTTTAGACGAAATTCTAGAAGGGTATCTAGGCTATCTAGCTACATCTACAGTACATAAAACGCAAGACTAGAGGCACCTTGTAATCTGTATCTCAACTTACATTTCAACGTACATCACCGTTCAATTTCTTTCACTTATACTCACCCCCTCATTTTTCTTAAAATTACTCAATTTATATAAACATATCACACAAACTTACACTCACGAAACAAATCTCTTATATAATAAAACAAAACCCCTAGTGGGTACTTTGTCATTTTGAAAAAAAAGAATATTTCATTATTAGGTAATATGTTAATTATTATTTAATTTATAAGTTTTTAAATTCGTTTTGTTGATATACTATACAAGTAGAAGATAAATACAAAAAATATAGATAAGATTTAAATGATTATCTTTAATCATAAAAAACTACAATTAAAAATCATAAATCAAACAAAATAAAAATTAAATTATTTGTTTTTTAATAAATAAAAATATATCATTCAAAATTTTTTTAAAAAAACCCGCGCGTGCGCGGGCATTATAACTAGTAAATAACAATAAAAATATACATGAGACTCTCATATGCACAAAAGCAAGAAGTGAAGAGGGTCACCACTTCCCTCCTCTTTCCCTCTTGCTCACGCGCCACCAAATACCCCTTAATTAGGTCAGGAGTGAGAAATGGATGAAAGGTGAATTGAGTCACCTCCATTACCTCTAGTCTAAAGATCACATTTTTTACATTTATTTATAAAGATATCTTTTATATAGAAAACTAAAAATTAAAGCACAAATTATAAATCAATTACACATAATCTACCAACACATTCATCAATTGACAAACATTTTTAATTAATGTTATTATTAAAATACCTTTAAAATAAAATAAAAAAAATACATATTGTACAAAATAATAAAACACACAATGCTTGATATAATTTATATGCGAACAAGTTGACGGTACATATGGTTATGAAAACCAGATCGAACCAACGGGTTCATCCGGTTTAACCGGAACCAGAGTCGTCATGAACATGTTCAGCTAGCCAATAAAAGCCGTCTGAAAATGAACCGGTCGGGACCGGTAAACCGGGTGAACCGGGTTGGACCAGGATCATTTTCTTTTTATTTTTCTTCGATTAATCAACTCATTACCATTCTTTTATTTTTGCGACAACCGGTACCCTTTTAGTTTTTCTTAATGGGTATAACTATATCAAACTTAACAAGATGTTATTGATCACCATAATAACAACGATTCTAATCCACACCAACTACGAAATATCATAATGACACTTTTTGAAAATACAACAACTGAAGGTAAAAACCGTACCATCTAAACCGAACAACTAATCACATAAAGGCAATCACACAAGCAAGGTTGCAAAAATCGTGAATCGATAGTCGGGCGGTCGACCCCCTTGTAACTTGTAATCGGTCTAGGCCGGAATAATCAGTGATTAATTTGATTGACATTTTTGGCAAGTCTTTGCGTACATTTGGTGAGTTTTGGGTATTCCTAAGCTCGGATTTCGCAATATTTTCCTTAAAAAAAAACATCTTGTAATAAATATAAACAACGACTATAAGTGACTGAACTACTTTACGGTGAGGTTTGAGTATTTCCGAAAATATCTCCAAGTTTCCGGCAAGTTTGACTATCCTTGATAGTCTTTGACCATCATTGATCATGGTTGACCGATTTACACAAATAAAAAAGATTGATCGCCTAGTAGCGCTTAGACGGCAATTAATCGATCTTGTAAGCCTTCTTTCGCAACACTGCACACAAGTTTATTAACAAACTTTAAAAACTAATGAAAATTTTATTAATAAAAATACTTAAAGGAGAAGAAAGGAACACCCTTTAGCAAGTTAGGCTAACTCTATCTATCGTAGATGATTTGTAATAATATACTCGTTACCAAAACAAGTTATAATAAAAAGCACAGGGAAAATAAATAAATAAACAAATCAAAATAGATACTTATTAAAATTTAAAACTAGAAAACAGAAAGAAAAATAAAACAATCTTTAAAAGTCTTGTTGATTGGCTCGTTTTGGATCAGCCAATATGAATTCTTTAAATTCCGTAAAATTCGCCAAAAATTGCAATAGTGACATTCATGACATCATAATCTCTTCCATTACATCATCCCTTAAATTATGGCGAAGGTGATTCTAATTTATAGTAGATCGAATGTCAAACAAGATAGAAACCTTAAGTTGAAAGATAATCTAAAAGTACATGTTTTCCATTCCTTAATGATGTTTGTTTTCGACGTTAAGTTGGTACTTTTTCTAGAGATAAAAAGGTGTATGCTACTTTTAGACATCATTTTCGTGAAGCAGTTGAAAGAGATCTATACTGTAGTCGTAAAACAAGCTAGTACTAAATTCAAATTAAGAATACATCACAAAAGTTTGTTATTCATACGTTGTTTGTTTTTGACTTTCTGTTAGTAGAACTTTTATTATTTGTGAAACAATCATATTTCATCGACTCTTATACTCTTATAGAGTTATGATTAAATGAGAAATAATATTAAAGTAAAAAGGATGAGAAGAAATTATAACCGCACATTTCAGATGCATCTACAAAAGTAGATATATATCATTCTTTTTTTTTGGCTATAAATATTTCTCACTATTCCCATTTTATTTTCTCTTTTAACTAGATCTCTTCCGACTCTAATACAACAAAAAGAAAATCAAAGTTTATAATGGACCCAAGACTCGGGTGCATTTTTATTAAATTGGTACTCCGTATAACACCAAAATTTGAGATTAAGTAAATTTATAAAAGGAAAAGAAAATAAAAAAAATTGACGTATGTGAAATAACTTTACACTGGGTATGAAAAACCTATATGATTCACAAACATTTTCGAAAACCATCTTAATCGACCTATTATGTCATAGAGAATACGTAAGATAAAAATAAAAGCTATTGTATTTACTTACTGCAAGAACAAACTCATTTATGTGAACGACATTTATTTTCTAGAAATAAATTCTACAAGCTTAAATTAACATGAATAATAAATATAGCCAAAAAAATATAAATGTTAATAATGAATTAAGGACAAGACAATAAATATTAATAATTGTTACTCACTTTTAGTTGACTAGAATTTAAGCAACCTTAATGATGAAATTAAAAGAAGAAAAAAGAAACATAAAAACAAGGTAAAATAGCAAAATTTATTACAAATAACCAATACTATATTTATACCATAGTAATACAATTACATAAACAATAATAATAACCAAATTACAAGTACAAAATTAATATTCATAACAATATTTAAATGAGTTGTATATTAAATTTCTCTTCACCAACTTTCTTTTATCAATATTTATGCATACCTTGTTTTAAGTGTTCCTTTAATATTACTTATTTCGTCATAATATTATTGTTCACACAAAATAATTGTCCATTGCTAAAAATAAAAGATGCGATTGTTTGAATTTACGGTAGCACTTCTAATAAAAATTGATACTTGCAAAATTAATAGAATAATTAATAATTAATTAATGGTCAAAAAGCAAAACTCATTTTTTGTGCCTTTTATTTTATAAAGTAATAAATACATTTTACTTGAACAGAATAGTTNTCAAGCATAATGGTATCCTATGAGGTATCATTAATCTACCCTTATTTACCCCCCTTACACTTAAGTTGAACATTGTCCCCAATGTTTGAAAATAAGGAATTGAAAAGATAAAAAGGTTAAAAGAATGAAATCGGATACTCCCCTGATTCGTTCTTTATGCAAGTGAAGTAACATGGTTAGATCCTCCTCCAAGAAAATGAACTATCAAAGCTTCCCTTCCAGTATATGCATCATCTTCTTGTCTTAAATAACCTGTTAAAATGGAAATACTACAAGAAACCTCGCGTAAAATCGGCGGCATTATTCATATATATAGACGTTAACCTAGAAAGCAAGTAAGATATAATGCTATTGGAATGAATTTTATACAGGTTTCCTGGAATTTATAAGATGAGATTTTAACAAACATACAAGTTCCGTTAGAAAACTTAATCAACAAATAAATTCCAGAATTTTACACCTGACGTCGTCAGGTATTAATCCCTGACGCCGTCAGAATGGTCTGACAGAAAGTTTTAGTTGTGTTTCCGGAAAATTTCTTGGAAAACCTATGTCTTAATTCCTGGAAATTCTGCAGAAAATCATTATGACTCGATACAAGCATTTGACTCTAACAATTACAAGTATGTATGCTTATTATTTATTGTTGTTATTCATGTTTCGATATGTTCTTTTAAACTTATTTAAATTTCCCTTACACTTAACTTTTGCAAAATACCTTTATATGTGATTAAGACGAAGTTAAAAACAAAATAAAGCATTTTTACAATCAAGTTAAATCATGAATCTCAAACAATAACAATAGACATGCATACGGAAACAAATAAAACATAAAAACAAACAAAACAAAGATAGGCATGGGGTGCCTCCCACGAAGCGCTTTTCTTTATTAAAGAGTCTTGTAGCTAGACTCGAGGCCTTGCCTCGTTACGTGACCTCTTGTCCGGTTGTGTACTCCGGACCTAACTCTAGACACTCCTTGTAGAATCCCATTATTTTTCTCATGACGTAGTCTACTCCTCTACGCTTATCCTCTTCATTCCTATAGTAGACCGCTTGCTTATGTTCTTTCTCCAGGTTTGATAAAAGCCGGAATTGCTCTATCTTATATGGCATTTGGTAAGCTATTTCCTCGGTCCCTTCCTTGAATTTAACTATCCCTAGGGATGGGTCATAACTCATCTTAGAGGCCTCAACAAATGGTTTCCCAAACACTACTTGAGTTAGGCAATCATCAATTACCGGTCGAATATCCTCAACTATCACAAAATCGGTGATATAGGTGAAGTTGCCTACGAATACATGAAGTCCCTTGACCCTACCCACAAAATTACTTATATATCGGGTATTCGGCAACATCCTAAATCCTAGTGGGTCTCTTTTTATCAAGTTGTAGTAGGCTCTACTCATGATGTTTATGGGGGATTTAGGGTCTATGTACGCTTTCCATGCATGAAGATGCCCTATGTTGCATGGTATGTTGAGGTTAGATGGGTCACCTGCTTTGATAATTGGATTACCTAGGAAGTGTGGTGTCTCGGGGCTATCAAACAAGTCCTTATGGTATTCCTTCTCTTCGCTAGTGGGCCACCTATTGAAGTATTCAACTTCACTTTCTACGTCATCTACCTCCTTTTTCTCACTCGCCTCGGATTCTACGATCTCAACCTTAGGGTCACTATCGTTCTTATTTTCATCATCCTCTTCCCTAATAATTGGCTTAATAGTGACAACGTTGACAAAGTGGACATTCTTGGATGATGACGGGTCCTTAGTGGGAGGTCCGCTAGTTGTGCTTCTAGTGTCCTTATTCGAGGGTGTCAACACTTGGTTGGTGAGGGCTTTCAACAAGTTGTCGATTTTATTGGTCATCTCGCTTTGTTGTTGTTTGAAATCGGCTTCAAACCTAGACAATCGAGCTTCTTGAGACGCCATAAAATCGGACATCAATCCTTCAAAATCGTGGGAAGGATTGTTGTTGGAGTTGCGGTTTGGGGGTGCACCGCTTGATTGGAAACGGTTAGGTGGGTTGGAAGAGTTGCCTTGAGGTTGTTTCCACCTAAAGTTCGGGTGACTTCTCCAAGAGGGGTTGTATGAGTCACCGTATGTGTTTTGCTCGGGCTTGAAAGTGTACCACTTATCTCCCGCTCCGTCGGTACGCGAGGATGCGTAGTCCGCAAAAGCTTGTTCGGGGAGTTCCTTGCAATCGCGAGTGTCGTGGGGACCTCTACACAATTCACAAGAAGAAGTGATTTTGTTCACTTGGCTTGAAGGTTTAGGAGCTTCGTAGGATTTCATTAGATACTTGACTTGGTCTTCAAGTTCCATGATCCTACGGTCGGAAGTGCTTGAGTTGTTCGAAGGCAAGGATATTGCCTTGACCGTTTTGTTCAAATCACGGGGATCGTTCCAACTTTCGTTGTCATAGAGAGCAAGATCTTCTATGAGTTCCCATGATTCCTCCGCACTTTTATCACGTAGCTTACCACCGGCCGCTTGGTCAATGGTTCGCTTTGTGGAGGGGTTGATGTGGTCATAGAATATTTGGACTTGGAGCCAAAGTTCTATGCCGTGGTGAGGGACTTTGTGAAGTAGGTCTTTGAATCGGCTCCATGCCTCATAAAGGGTTTCGCCTTGATGTTGTTGGAACATCAAGATGTCGCTCCTAAGTTTGCTAGTTCTCCCCGGTGGGAAAAATTGGGCAAGGAAGAGGGTGGTTAGGTCGTCCCAAGTGGTGATGGATCCTGCGGGTAAGCGCTCAAGCCATTGACTAGCTTGGTCACGTAGAGAGAATTGGAATAGGCGTAGTCGGGTGGCCTCTCGGGTGTCAACACTAAGGTCTATGGAATCTACGATTTTGAGGAAGTCCTTAAGGTGTTGATTTGGGTCTTCGGAACGAAGCCCATGGAATGCGCATCCGCTTTGCACCAACCGGATGGTGTCGGATCTCAAGGGTGTCACATTGGCTCCTTGGTTGAGCTCAATGGTGTTTCGATAGCCTTGATGGCTAGGTCGGGAGTACTCTCCTAAAGTGCGGGCTCTAGGAGGTGGGTTGGGAAAGTTTTGGTTGTTTGGGTCGAGAAGATTACCACCTTCCATGATGTCGGATGGTAATGGTTACGAACAAAAACACGAAGAAAAAGATAGACTAAAGAGATCCTAGAAAAATAAAATAAAACTCACTAGAAAGGAGTCTAGTGAGTAGACCTAATTAAAAATAAAAATTACCCTAAACAATAACTATTCCCCGGCAGCGGCGCCAAAAAATTGATGCGCGTGGGATTGCAACACGCACTACGTTTTACCTCTCAAGGGATCTCAAGAGGCTTATAATCCCCACCAGGCAGTGTACCTGACCGATGTAGTATAGTGCATGTTTCAAAAGGTTTTACCGCGGTATTTGAAAACAATATTGACTGGTAGTGTATCACCTGTGATATAACAGTTAAATTATTGTTGATTGGTGGTATATCTATTGTGATAACAAATAGTTATTTGTTTGACATATGATATTGAAAACAAATGAACTATTCGTACACTAACAAAAATTATGAAAATATTTTGATGCAGACTTGAATGAGACCTGTGCAAAAAACAGCATCATCAAACAAAAGAATCAACAACAAGTGCAATTGTCGTTGAAGAAATCACAACATCTCCACAAACAAATTTTCCATCGTGACGACGTCGAGGAACCAACTGAAGTGAGAAATTGAAAAAGGTTTAA
>LBNU01030718.1:124020-139783 GCA_014162995.1 Artemisia annua | reverse complement strand
TAACTTGGGTTTAGTTGACTAGCCAACTAATTCCGGCCCACTCCTTTCAAAACCGAGATTTACTGCTTTCATAAAACATAAAAATTACACAAATAATCATCCTCCACCCTTAGACCTTAATTAGAGTAGTCTTTAACCTAACGAACACTATTCCCTGTGAGAGAACGATCAATCCCCCGGTACTTGCCACTACACTATACTACATCGGGCAGGTACACTGCCTGGTGGGGATTGTAAGCCTCTTGAGATCCTTGAGAGGTAAAACGTAGTGGCGTGTTGCAATCCCACGCGCATCACGATCACATATCACAAGTGATATCACAGGTGATACCACATGTGATATCACAGGTGATAGCAAGTGATATCACAGGTGATATCAAGTGTATCATTGGCGATATCACTGGCGATATCACAGGTGATATCACTGGTGATATCACAGGTGATATCACAAGTGTGTCAGCTTCTTCTATTTGTTGAATTACTTGTGGTGATGGAGGAACTTGTGATATGACAGGTGTTTGAGCTTCTTTACCTTGTGACGCCGTCACCTTCTGTGCACTTTAGGGTCTTTTGAGATTTTGTTGCTTTCCGCACTTTTTCACTCCGAAAACGCCCGAAAATGCTTCTTTTGTGATTTTCTCCTCAAAAGTACCTAAAATGAGAAAAGAAACGACTTTGGGTGAAATCCGATCCAATAATATACGAATTAGGACTCAAACTGACCCCTAAAAACGTAACATTTTTCGTCTCATCAGATCGCATGTGATATCAAAGGTTCCCCCGAAAGCATCTAGGAATAAAATGAAGGTGGTGGTTGATGAACCAATGGAGACGACGGATTTTGAAGAACAAAAGTAAATAAAACAAGTTGATGAAAACAGTTGCGTTGTTATGTTTTAATTTATACGATTATAAATAAATGTGTATAGTTGACAAGTTCAAAGTCAATAGTAGGTATTTAGTTTGACTGAATCATGTTATTTGTCACAAGAGATTCAAACTCATAGAAATGGGCCATAGCGAGCAATTGTTTAATCCATCTTGATTTGTGAATATTTGTTTGATAAAGTTTTGAGTGGTATTTAGTTTAATATGGTAATGTGAAAAGTGAAAAGTGTCATACATATAGTATCACCAGTTATATTTGAAGTTGAACTGTATATGTGTATTATCACTAGTGATATTTGTATTATCACTTGTGAAATTTTGTATATTTTATAGGTTTTTTTGTTTACATGTTAAGCTTTATTTTACTAGTGCTATTGAGTAAACCTAACAATTCAGAAGAAAAAAAAACATAATAGTATCACAAATGATATACAAGTCCAGGATAAAATTAGCAATGCTATTAAATAAACCTAACAATTCAGTAAAAAAATCAATCAATCAACAAACTAATACTTCAATTGCAGCGACTGAGAAGCCGCCTCCACTTTCAACTACGCCGCCGCCCCATTGACATTCGAAACTTTTCCCTTGTTTGGACAAGTATGTCTATTATGATCAGTTAAATTACAAGGTACAACCCTTCTTTTGGTTCTTACTTTTGTCAATAGCTTTCTCACGTCCACCCTTAATACGGTCATTCTTATGTCCTTTAGAAGGATTCTTTATACCCATAAAATCTTGAACAATATCACAAACTTTTCGGGGTGGAAGACTTGGCAAATCAGTCTCAAGTTTGACTTTGGCTCTCTCAGGTTGTCTACAACAGAATTCCAGTATCATAGACGGCTTATCAGTAATTCCAATAATAAGAAACAGATTATCAAACATATCACTGGTGATACTACACATATATCAACTATATCACTGATTATACTACACATATATCAATCATATCACCAGTGATACTATACATATATCAAATATATCACTGGTGATACTACACATATATCAAGCATATCACTGGTGATACTACACATATATCAAACATATCACTAGTGATACTACACATATACCATCAGCAAAAGCGTTTATTTGTGAATGTCAATTGTAGTAAAAGGCACAAAAACTATCATGTACCTGGAAAGAAAAATATCTCAGGTGATAATATACACAAAATTTACAAAAACAATGAAATATCACAAGAGATATTACAAGTTAAAAATCATGCTTGTTTGTTTTATATGTGACATAAAAAGAGACGATGTCACCAAACTATTTGTGATTGCAATTTGCAAAAAAAAATTGCTACATTAAACAAAAGAATCAACAGCAACTGCAATTGTGGTTCAAAAAAGCCCAACATCTCCACAAACAAATTGAAGAAGGTCAAACACCTTTGATATCACATGTGATATCACAAGTTCCTCCATCACCACAATTGATTCAACAAATAGAAGAAAGCTGACACACAGGTGATATCACCAGTGATATCACCTTTTATATCACCTGTGATANCTACATTAAACAAAAGAATCAACAGCAACTGCAATTGTGGTTCAAAAAAGCCCAACATCTCCACAAACAAATTGAAGAAGGTCAAACACCTTTGATATCACATGTGATATCACAAGTTCCTCCATCACCACAATTGATTCAACAAATAGAAGAAAGCTGACACACAGGTGATATCACCAGTGATATCACCTTTTATATCACCTGTGATATCACAGGTGGTATTGCAGGTGGTATCACTGGTGATACTAAACGTATGCTACATAGCAGATTCAAAACCACAATTAGACACAAAAACAGCATTCACGTGCAGTTAAAAACATACATTCAACTAACAACTTAATTAATAAGCAAAATTACAAAAGCAGATAACAAAATTATCAAATATTTTTCACGCACACATTTCATCAAACACTTGGTGTGCAACTTGATCACAAGGAATGTTAAATAACTTGATCCACATAATTAACAAACGATTCAACAGCACTATCAAAAACAACAATATCCATCAAATCAGCTTCTGAAAACAAACGGTTCATTCAAATCAAAAGAAAACATAAAAAAGGATGATAATGATCGAGAGGTGATTATGAGATGATGATTGGAATGGTGACTGGAATGGTGATGGTGATGATGATCGGAAGGATGGTGTAGCGGTGGTGTTGCGGTGGTAACTGATTATTGAGGGAAAAGGTAACAGATTATAGAGGGAAGTTGGTTGAGAGAAAACACACACAAACTGTGTGTGAAAAAAAAAGCGAATGGGAAAAAAATAAATAAAATAAAACTTTATATAGGTGGGGTAAAATTAGGTTTAAGTGATTAAATCTTAGATTAATCTAGGCCATTAGATCAAAAAGGATGGAGAGTGGAGATTTGTCCCTTGGTATGCACCAAAAAAAGGGTATGCAATTGAATTTTCCTCTATCCTCTTATATACACAATAATATTATATGTTTATTTTAACTCATTATCTCTTTACATCCAAAAAATCAGTTGTAACACTTGAAGTATCATGTGAGTAAAAATATAAGTAAAAACAAGTAGTAAGAGAATATGTCATTTCTCATAATAATTTCCTATTATTATCTCGAAGTAAATATGTGAGTTGATATGGAATTTTTTTCCTTTTCCCTTTTGTTTATTGTTTTACTTTTCATCAAACTAACACACACAACATCTGGTTGTAGAGTATTTGCAAATTACAATCTTACGGGTACCGGTACAAAAAACGAGCCCTTTTTGCCACAACGAGAGCTAGATATTTATAGAAGAGAAGAACTAGAGAATTATTGATCTTAAAACTTGATTGAATGATAAACTAAAATATTAGAAAGAGTATTTATAAGACAAGGTAAAACCCTAATAGCTAAATGAGCCTTGGGCTCGAGCCCAGGCTTATCATTCCTCACTCCTTCAAAATCACCTTGCCCTCAAGGTGTTGTCTTCAAAATTTTTCTTAATTCCGGGATTCCATGATCTTCTTTGAATTGCAGCCTCCATCGTTTTCTTCTTCCACCGGACATAACACAACACCCTTCTTCCATCTTTTGCTGCCCCATGACTCTTCTCGCGATATACCCACTTCAAACAAACAACCAAACTCTCGTCGGGAACATCTCTACCCTCCAACATCTTAATCACAAACTCCTTGATTAAAACCAAATTTATTTCATCTATACTGTCATCAGATATACCACCTCCATCCTTAAGTAGCGATATCACTATATTCGACCCATCTTCGTCAACCCTACACGCTTCACCACCACCCACAACAACATCTTCCACACTTTTTTATTTTCTTAAAATTCGCTAAACTCACTACGAACTTCCATGCTTTCCACATTACTCCAATATCAAAAACATCGTTTATCGCGCTACTATCCTCAACAACACCAATATCTTCATTAGCATCTAAGGACTCTTTAATCACATATGGATCTTCTTCACATGGCAATGATAGAACAATATTTATTTTCTCTTCAATGTTCAGCTTTTTCCCTGCAATTATCTCAAAACGAGTCTCCATTATACGGGCTATGGAACAGGCTTCTCATAAAGTTGTAGGCGCTAATCTTAAGAGTGCACATTGTAGAAGCGGTTTAAGTCCCGAGATATAAATCGATTTAAGTAAAAATTCTGAGATCCCCGTTACTTGGTTTATAAGAATCTTAAAATCATTCTCGTATTCGGCCATCGTACCCATTTGCAAAAGCTTAAATAGTGCATATTCCGCGTCCCGATCACATCCGCTCGATGCCATGAACATTAACTCAAAAAAAAATTTTGTTTATTTTTTTTGATGAACAGTACCGTGAATAGTGTCGTGAACAGTAACTTTTTTTTTTAATTTATTGGAACCCTAATAAAAAAACCCTCTCAACGAGAGTTCTCAATGAAAGCACCGGGTTGTATCGGGATAAGGCATCACTTTTAGCGTGTGCGAGCTCTTTAAGAAAATAGAAGAGAAGAACTATAGAATTATTGACCTTAAAACTTGATTGAATGATAAACTAAAATATTAGAAAGAGTATTTATAAGACAAGGTAAAACCCTAATAGCTAAATGAGCCTTGGGCTCGAGCCCAGGCGTATCACAATTGTCGTCGTTGAAAGGTTTGATCAAAGTCAAATATGAAAAATCGTTATTTTGTCGCTTCGTGAACCTTTAGCGATCACTTTTTTCGTGGCTAAAGGCTCCGATTCTTTTAGTGTACCGTTAGGCCAAAGGCGTGTTGGTTTGCATGATTACAACATCATTGACTAAAATAAGTTGTCACAAATATGTGTCTTACCCATTGGGCTAATGCACAATGCGTAATATATCCAGTGGTGATGAAGAGGGTGTGCAAGTGGTGCAGTCGTACAGGGCCCTTCAATTTAAGGGGTCTCATTTTGTGTACTTATGCAGTTATGCTATATATCCGGCTGGCTCTTTTTTGTGAATTCTATTAGTTAAATACAACCCATCTTGCCACAATAAATAAAACGTCATTAAAAAAACCTCATTATAAGAAATTGTTAAAAATGAACACCTCTTTTTAATTTTCGCCCGAGGCCTCCAAATTCATTTGCCGGCTTTGAATATATCGACGAGAGTTGGCTAATGCAGAATGCCTAATATTATTATACTTGTCAATTTGTCATAATCAACACATAAACAATTTTGGACAAGTGCCTTAGAAAAGTGCAGTACATGATAGTATCCACCGTTCAAGTAGCACATTAACAATTCTAGACAAGTACCGTAGAAAAGTGCATTAAATGATGGTCTCCACCGTTCAAAAAGTTGGAAGTTGGAACGATATGTCAAAGCTACGATCTAAGTTTCACGCATCTCCCTCCCGAATGATATCTACGAGTGTTACTTTGGCCGCACGTTGCAGCGATGTGTAAAACTATACTATTTTTTGCTATTCTTTTAGGGTAAATTTGTTAAATAGATTGTGAATGCGGTAAGTTAATTTTTTGATATTTTTTGTTATTAATTGATTATTTAAGCGGTAGGGGTGACAATTCGGGTCGGATTAAATAGGTTACAAAGGTTTAATAGGTTAAATTTGTTAAATAATCGGGTCAGCTATGTCAACTCTAACCTGTTTAAATTTGTTAAATAATCGGGTCAGCTATGTCAACCCTAACCTGTTTACACATAACCCGAATTTGACCCATTTAACCCGTATATATACTTGGGTTGGCGGGTTAAATAGGTTACAAAGGTTTAATAGGTTAAACGGGTTTCGGGTTGACCTATATAACCCGTTTATATACTAAAGTTGGCACATTAAATGGGTTAAATAGGTTAAATGGGTTTGAGAGTCGACCCGTTTAACCCATTTAACCCGTATAATAGAATATAAATAAATTATAATTTAAGAAAAAATCTTAAACAGTTAGCGGGTCAACCCGTTTAATTTATTCTCGACCCGAACCTGACCTGTTTAATAAACGGGTTAAATGGTTCGACTCAAACCCGACCAAAATCTATTTACAATCAACTCGAACCAGTTAATTTTCGCGTCAGATTTCGTGTCGGGTCAGAAATTGTCATCCCTAATTTAAGGGTAAATAGTTTAAACTTTTGACAAACTTACCAAACCCTTCGATGTTTTCTTTATATTCTATGTCATAATTAAGGCATTGCAAAAAATAACGTTATATTGATATTGGGCTCATTTTTGTCGTAATTTAGTAAACTTTACAGTGATTAACTTTTTAAAAAGTAAATATTTAATTACGTTGATATAAGAGTTAAATTAAGTAATTAACAAATAATTAAGAGGTAGAATCTGAAAATAGTTAAAAAGACTTACCAGTTACCACATAATCATTATTCATTACGCGCTTAATTAATGTGCTCACTAACATTTACGGTATAACTAATTTAACCATCTCCATGCATCTTCAAGCTAATTGGCTACTTCATAAATTATCCTACCAAATTACTCCGTAATATTTGTTGAGTTTCTAATAAACAGTAAATATAAGGCCATGAAAATGTATATATTTGTAATTGTAATTGTAATTGTAATGTACGTAGACTAATGGGCCAAAGACTTGGTCGTTGGTCCAATGCTTAACAAGCTCGTAAACAGAAGAAATAATAGACGACAATTAAATATTACATAATTTTTGCGTATTTAATACTCAAAAATGTGATTTCAGAAAGAAAATGAAAACAACAGAATCCATGGGATTTTTCGAGTTTATCGAGTTGCTGAACAAAATATGTTGGAACATTTATTTGATTTTGATCCATTCAAAATATCCTTNACAAAATTATCAAATATTTTTCACTCACACATTTCATCAAACACTTGGTGTGCAACTTGATCACAAGGAATGTTAAATAACTTGATCCACATAATTAACAAACGATTCAACAGCACTATCAACAACAACAATATCCATCAAATCAGCTTCTGAAAACAAACGGTTCATTCAAATCAAAAGAAGATATAAAAAAGGATGATAATGATCGAGAGGTGATTATGAGATGATGATCGGAATGTTGACTGGAATGGTGATGGTGATGATGATCGGAACGATGGTGTAGCGGTGGTGTTGCGGTGGTAACTGATTATGGAGGGAAAAGTAACAGATTATAGAGAGAAGTTGGTTGAGAGAAAACACACACAAACTGTGTGTGAAAAAAAAACGGATGGGGAAAAAATAAATAAAATAAAACTTTATATAGGTGGGGTAAAATTAGGTTTAAGTGATTAAATCTTAGATTAATCTAAGCCATTAGATCAAAAAGGATGGAGGGTGAGGATTTGTCCATTGGTATGCACCAAAAAAATGGTATGCAATTGAATTTTCCTCAACAAAAGTAAGTATCTCGAGATTCCCTATTTGATCACAAATATGCTTCTTTTATTAACTGTGTCAATTAATTATTGAGTTATCAAATCATTCCTAAAATCTTGATTATTTAAAGCATATAAAACTTCATGACATGGTCACGCAAACTAAAAAAAACTGTTATTAATAAAATTTGAGTCATATATGTGCTATAATGTAATTAGCTAGCTAGGGAGAGACGTTTGCAGTGAATTTCTGACCCTTAAGTTTGCAATGATCTTGTTTTGTACAGATGAAATAGTGGGGGCCAAATGTCATCAATGTGATACGGTTTGGGCCAGTTGGAACGAGTCTAATGGGGTTTTCTTTGATGCATGGACCGTACGCCTCCCTTGTTACTTCTGCGACGGTATGTGTAACCCCCCAACCAGACATGGGTCCGGAGTGCCACATTATGGTGACATATCAAAGCATACAACGCAAGCGGAAGACTTATAAAAAAAAATTACAAGTGAAAAATCTGAAAGTACAAAATAATACTAAACTATAAAGAAAGGAAAGTGCAACTAAACAAAGTCTAAGCTAATCCAAGTCCGAAACTAGTCCAGATGTAATGGGCTTCTAGTCCATGGGGTAGTCCACTAAAGCTCTATAGCACTCTTCACTCAAACCCAGCTTCAACCTAAGAAACCTGCCGCAGGAAAAGAAATGCGGCTGAGCTTAAAAGCCCAGTGAACAGATATATAACAAAACGAATAATCAAAACGTATATAAGTATAAGAAAAGAAATCATNAAAAAAAAATTACAAGTGAAAAATCTGAAAGTACAAAGGAATACTAAATTATAAAGAAAGGAAAGTACAACTAAATAAAGTCTAAGCTAATCCAAGTCCGAAACTAGTCCAGATGTAATGGGCTTCTAGTCCATGGGGTAGTCCACTAAAGCTCTATAGCACTCTTCACTCAAACCCAGCTTCAACCTAAGAAACCTGCCGCAGGAAAAGAAATGCGGCTGAGCTTAAAAGCCCAGTGAACAGATATATAACAAAACGAATAATCAAAACGTATATAAGTATAAGAAAAGAAATCATAAGCTCCTGCTGAAATGAAATGTCATCTGTCAAATGCATAAGAGGTCAACGATCAACTGAACAAATATCATAAGTCAACTGAATAACGTACAAGAAGAATCAAATATTAGTACGAATCATATAGTAAACAGAATAAAAGAGTTGATAGAACAAAGGTTTGTCTAACGAGATACTCGAATAGACACACGAAACATAGGAAAGCCACGAGCCGACCTAACGAGATACTCGAATAGGTCTCCAACCACATAATCACATATCATATATCCGACAAAATGGAGTAGCTAGCTTCAACGTGAAGAAGTGTAAGCACACACTCACATTCACCCTACACAAAATCCGACATACCTAGGATGCATCCATACGCCCCCCCTACAAAGCAAATCATACATATCATAATATCCAAGTGTACACATAATATATCCGACAAATGGGGACGCCGTGGATCAATCACACCTCCACAGAAAGTGTCATGCCATCGGTGCTTCGATGACACGCCCATGGTACATCCATGAGTAGAATAAAAACTCGGGCATAAGAACAGAACAATTCATATCATATCCAATATCATATCATATCCAACAGAACATATCAAACTGAACTGAATCATAACATAGCAACCGAATAGCAAATGGATATCAAATCATAGAATCATATCAACGAATCATATCACATGGATCAAAACAAAAGGGATCATAGCAATGGCTCATATCAAAAGGGATCATAGCAAAGTCAAGGATCAAAGAGAAAGTCATGAGAAGTCCCTACTGAAAAGGGATAGAATATCTGTACCTCAAACCGCAAATGAAACCATATCAGAAACAAGGATAGGAAGTTACTCCTTCTTCAGCGAATCTACACGAATTAATGATCGTCTTATTACTTATAAGCTCATTTTAAATCAGATTACTCCTTTTTGGTTTCCTTCTATTTTTAGCAGGTTTCCCGAATTAGTAAGTTTCCATATTTAGTAAGTTTCCCAAAGGGTGAAAGCTGAAAACACGCAACATACTTTTTCAAAACACACGATGTACGCAACGAACTTTCAAAATTACACATCTACGCAAGTTATTTTCAAATTTCGTACAATGTACGCAATATGACCTGGAACCAGCAGGTTACCAGGTTTCAAACTTTGTAAATTGACATGAATGGTCCCTGTGGCTTGCGTTGACTTTCACTGGTCATCCTTGGACTTTTTTTCACCTACAAAAGTTACAATAACGGTCCCTATGGTTTGCGTTGACTTTCACATTAGTCCGTTTTTATACTTTTTCACCCGTTCACTTAGGTTTTTATCCGTTTCCGTCCGTTTTTTTACGTTTTCGTCTGTTTTTTTACGTTTTCGTTCGTTTTTATACAATTTCATCCGTTCTCTTACGTTTTCGTTCATTTTTTTTACGTTTTCGTTCGTTTATATAAACTTTTACACACGTTTTTGCACACGTTTTCAAAAGCATTTTTATACACATTTTTATATACAATTTTACATACATTTTTACACATGTTTTAACACACGTTTTCGTTCACAATTTTATACACGTTTTTACACACGTTTTTATATACGTTTTCACACACGTTTTTACATACGTTTTCACACACGTTTTCGCACACGTTTTTACACACGATTTTTACATCGGATTTTTTTCGAAATTTCTTACAATTTTTTTTGTCAAAATTCTTTTTCTAATTTTTTTCGAAATTATTTTTCTATTTTTTTTATGGACAAACAGTAAAAAAATGGACGAAACGTGTGTAAAAACGTATATAAAAACGTGTGTAAAAAAATTCGGGAAAAAATCCGAACAAATTATGAAAAAAAGTCCCGAAAAACGTGTGTAAAAACATGTAAAAAAAATGTGTGAAAACGTGCATAAAAATGTGTGTAAAAACGTATGTAAAAATGTGTGTAAAAACGTGTATAAAAATGTGAACGAAAACGTGTGTTAAAACATGTGTAAAAATGTATGTAAAATTGTATATAAAAATGTGTGTAAAAATGTTTTTTGAAAACGTGTGTGAAAACGTTTATAAAAACGTGTATAAAACGTGTGTGAAAACATTTGTAAAAACATGTGTGATAACGTGTGTGAAAACGTCTGTAAAAACGTGTGTAAAAACGTTCGTAAAGACGTGTTTAAAAACGTGTGTGAAAACGTATATAAAAGCATGTGTAAAAACGTATGCGAAAATGTGTGTAACAACGTGTGTAAAAACGTGTGTAAAAACGTGTGTGAAAACGTATATAAAAACGTGTGCAAAAACGTGTGTAAAAATTTATATAAACGAACGAAAACGTAAAAAAATGAACGAAAACGTAAGAGAACGGACGAAAACGGATAAAAACGTAAGTGAACGGGTGAAAAAGTATAAAAACGGACTAATGTGAAAGTCAACGCAAACCATAGGGACCGTTATTGTAACTTTTGTAGGTTAAAAAAAGTCCAAGGATGACCAGCAAAAGTCAACGCAAGCCACAGGGACCATTCCTGTCAATTTTCAAAGTTTGAAACCTGGTAACCTGCTGGTTCCAGGTCATATTGCGTACATTGTATGAAATTTGAAAATAACTTACGTACATGTGTAATTTTGAAAGTTCGTTGCGTACATCGTGTGTTTTGAAAAAGTATGTTGCGTGTTTTCAGCTTTCACCCTTTCCCAAATTAGTAACTTTATACTTTAGGGTTACAGATGACAATTAAATAAACTTAAAGATTAAAATGACAAATATAGTAGTTTAGGGTTAAATCTGTCAATTTAGTAAAGTTTAGGATTATAAATATGAATTATTAAAGTTTAATATTTAAATATGTCAAAGATTTAACTTCAAGGTTTAAGATGTAAATAAATGTCAAAATGACCGTTTTATGACTCCATCGTTTTCACAAGTTCTAAAATGCATTTACGACCTCAATTTTAGACCGCGACCACAATATATCACAAGTTAAATGTATGCATTCTATTACACGACTTACCCACGACACACGACTTAACGCCCCCATGAAATATCACAAGCGAAATCATAATCAAGGGCAATCTTTAATTATATATATACGCCATATATATATATATATATATATATATATATATTAATAGTATATATATATATATATATATATATTATATATATATATATATATATATATATATATATATATTATATATATAATATATATATATATATATATATATATATACTGTTCCATCTATTTAATCTTTTAAAATGATGTACGTTCCACAAACGTTCCCATGCACACCCAACATTGTATCTTATACCCTATATTTTATATTCATGACTTGCTTTTAACATATCAATTATATTCCATAATTTCCCACACAAATATATGACTTGACACCAATAAAAACGGTACACACACATGCGTTAAACTTGTTTAGTATTCATTTACATGCATGCTTTTTAGCGTTACAACCTCTCACATGTATATACACACCCACGTTTACATCATAGCTATTACCCAGGTTTTTCTACATGTATTGATCTCATATATGTTCGGTTATCACCAAGATTAAGTCGAGTGACGAATTATTAAAACCAACGTAGAAGACACATTCGAAACAGCCCAGCATTAACCCAAAATCGACATGCATGTGGATCATATCATGTGATAATATACTCATCATTTTATGCGCTTCTTTTATTATTTTATGTAACAATATTTCTTATTTCATGTCACGTGTTTATCATTTCATGTGAACTAAAATCGTAAAACATGTATGAAGTCTCGATATTATTTCTCGCATATATATTTAACGAACCACCAACCAAACTAAAATGACAAATCATTTTCCAAACCAAAACACACCCTTATTCACGTTAACAACCATGCACAGTCCATCTTCATTCTTTACGTTTTGTTTCCAGGTTTTAGTACATATTATAGAGGTCAAAACCAGGTTTAAATAGCCAGACATGAGTGTGCATGGCGACTAATTCAAAAAGAAAACAGAAAACATATCGACATGTATATTATCCTATTTCATATTTTTCTTGTGACCAATATTTATACGTTATTCGTATACATGTTATATACATATACATAATGTTTAACTCGGATCAGAATACACAAGACGATTGGAATACCTCTTGAGTCAGATGCTAGGACGAACAAAGAACACAAGGAACCTCAACAAAAACCTTATCGAATCAAAGCTCATGACCACACCAATAACTACGCCCACGATCACCACCCAAGTCACACCAAAACTGATCACTAATACACGATCATACCGAAGCTGGTACATTAAGAAGTCGAGCACTCCCTTTTCTACCCTTCGTACCTCCTTTCTTCTTGGATAAAATGAGCAGCCGAAATATACAAAAACTGCCGTCACCTTTATGTATTTGTTTAAGTTTTGTGTATGAGATAGAGATGTGATATACGATTGAAGGAAAAGAGAAACAATGTGGGAATATATTATGGGGTGGTTACCGAGTCTAAAGGAGTGTGGGGTGACCATTTCTTCTTCAAATGTTTTCAAATATTTTTACTATATCTCAAAGTATATATTGTGTACACCATTAAAAAGAAATTGAACCCTTGTGTGACTTGTATACGTGTGACATTAGGTTTGGTATAAAATGGGAAATGAATGGGATATAAGGGCTGTGAAATACCGAGTCCTTTATTAAACGTGGGACTTGTACAAAGCTTAAATGAGATTGGACCTTTACATGACTTAGTTAACGTATGAAATTTTAGATTAGGGACAAATGTGTGTCGAATTATATCATAGTTTAAGTTATAGTTTAGGTACTTTGTAGTTTCCCGTTTATAATGTTCCATAACTTAGGTTAAGTTCACAAAGCTTAGGTAAAAATTTAAATTATATGAGAATTTAGGAGAAACAAATTTTTCGGGTTTTACAATTCTTCCCCTCTAAAAAGAAAATTTTCGTCCACGAAAATTGAAGTCGCACAAGTTAGACGGAGACGTAGCAATTTACCAAAGAAACGACAATAATTTACCTCACGTTCGGGGAGGTCCTTCCAATTGAATCTTCACAAACAGAAAATTTCCTCATGAATCGATCTTGACAACAAGGATAGCCTCAGGCTTTCCACAGAACACAAATCGTAACAAATTTGATCCAACGAATGCGAAACAAATGTGTAACAGATGATAGTTGAAATCTCACAAAGAGATACATGAAACACATTCCTACTAGGCAAGCACAGAGATAGTACTAAACGATAGATCTTCATCAACTCCTACCGAATTCTGAATGAACAAAGGATTTTGCTAATAATCAGCGAAGCACAAATCGAATCATCACGCGTATCAAGAGCCTTATAAAGAGATGGATAATAAATTCGTATTGACGATCACAATCACAAATCAAAGTATCAAAACGTATTAGATGGCATAACAGAATAGGTAGAATCAATCGTACGGATAAGAATGAATCCAAGACCTAACCTGTCGCGAACAAAACTTCCTCAATTGCCAAAACATCTAACTCTTCTATTCTTCTTCCGGAAGCGTGAACCAAAATGTGATTCTCTGTCACGATCATTGTAGGTGAACCATGTAGCTTGAATGATCTTCGGCTAGAAGAAATCTCTGCCCGTCTTCCAAGCAAGTCGTCCTAGTCAATGCTCCACTGTAATTCCACTCGTGTTGTCCTTCCTCCTGTGCGTAGAAACCTCCGATGTAGTCACCACCATCTTCATACCATCCCGTCTGGCTCCTGCTTCAAGACTCTATACATATTAGTACAACTAAGATGAATAGAGTTGATAAGACCGTTCATTTCAAACTGCTCCCTTCCATCGTAGAAATTCAACACTGAAAACGAAGATGAGTCTCGTGTTTCTCTTTCGTCTCTGAACACCCTAATATGTCATACTATGACAATTTGTCCAAGTATTCATGAAAGACACGATTTATCAATTTCATAGGAATAGTCGTAGTGGTAGCCAATACAATTAGCATTACGACGTTCATAGAGATCACAACGAATACGAAAAGAATTTCTAAGAATATCTCGTTCTTCACACAGAACATGACACGATTCAGCTTCCAGAAATCAATTCACAACTCATGTATCATCATTGTTCTCCACGAATAAAACAGAAACACATCAGGAATAAACAGCGAACATTCCAAGCAATCTGAATAACTCTTGAGGCGAGTCTCACCAAACGAAGTAGGCTTCAAAACCACGAGGGATTAATGCACGAGTTTTCAAAACAAAAGTGATCATAAATGATTATCATGTTAGGAACCATGGTGCAGAATTTGAGTTTCACAAATCGACAATTGGTAGCATCACCAAGCTCAGTCACAAATTTATATCCAGGATAATATCGAATTGAACATCTCCAACGTAAATCGATTAGCAAAATGAAAATCATCCTCAAATATCTCCAGAACGTATCGGACAAATCCAATATACACAATGAAAAGTCACAAAACGATCATAGGGGTAGAATAAGTAAGGTCAAAAATCAATAATGAAGAAAGAATCAAAAGCAAGGAGAAGTCATAGAATGTATCGAACACGTAGGATTTATACATACGTGAATCTCCGAATGAACGAAAGGCATCTAAACGAATGTCAAACGAATTAAGAATTGAAGTTCAAAAGGATAACTCTAGAGAAGGAAACATATAAGGCACACTACGAAGTCTAAAGGCATCCTAAACACATGTCACGAACCCTGATAAGTCTTCTAAGTTTCCGAAACGAATGATCTTGTAAGAGCTTAACGAAAAGCAAGGAAATAAATCAGAGTAAAGCGGAAGCAAGAAAACAAACGTCTGATCATATATCTACCCAATCCTCACCGGTCATACTAAAGCTCTTAAGGGGAGATACTTAAGGCAAAACCTTCCAAAGTTATTCCTAAAGCTTCTAAGGTGCAAACCTAAGGGTCCAAAACTTCACAGGCCATAACTTATGTACTACAAGTCGCAGCCTGGGCTCTGATACCATAATTGTAACACCCCA
>LBNU01030718.1:91845-117934 GCA_014162995.1 Artemisia annua | reverse complement strand
AGTCCCTTCATGATCACATCGATGGGATGATCCTGGTCGCGCTCGAGCAGGGAAATCATGGGGAGTTCCAAGGACTTTAGCTCCCCCATCGCAGCCATGAGCTGCCCGTACGACTCCCTCTCGTACCCAGGCACCTCAACAAGAGGCTTCTTCAGTAGATCCGCCTTGGCAAGTTCCTCCATGGCTAAGGACTTACCGCGCTGCTTAGCGCAGTCGATAACCTTGCCAAACTTGCCGACGAGCTCCGCATCCTCAAGAGCCCCGAGCGCAGCCAAACGCAACCCGTGGCTAATCAACCACCTACGACGTACAGATTATACTTAGCTTATTAAAAAAAAAAAAAAATAGCAAAGCATATAAGGAAGAACTGCATACCTGCGCTCGGCGATCATCTGCATCAAGTGAGGATATAACTCCTCGTCATACTCAAGAGTCATCTTGCGCAGCTTCTCCTCTTGCTCGCGCAATTGTGACTGAAAGGCCCCGCGTAGGACCTCTAGCTGATCAAAATGGTGGACTCTCCACTGGTCCATGTAACCACGGATCCACCTACAGCTGGCCTGATGGCTCTCCAACAACGAGTGCTCCTTTTCCACCTGGAGTAGCAACGCAACCTTCTCCCCAGCTAGCCTATCTGCACGAGCCCTAGATGATTCCGCTTCAGCGCGCGCCTCCGCCAGCTGCGCTTGCAGACGTGCTATTTCAGCATCCTTCCGCATGACGGAGCTGGCCTCATCGGCATAACTGGCCTGTAGCCGCGCGGCCAGAGAGCCCATCTCTTCAATCAACTGTGTCACGGACCCAGGTGGTCCGGACACTCCCTCCTCCGCAGCCCTCTGCGGCGAAGCATCCACAAAAGGAGACTTAGCTTCTCTCATGGCCACCCTGCGTCCAACAAAACAACCAGAACTATAGTTTAGTACATAAAATAGCGACAAGTTATTAAATAGCATTGGTTGGAATACTTACGCGTAAGAGGAGGGAAACACCACTTCCTTCTCAGGAAGGAACACGGACACCTCTTCGTCCTCAGATGAATCCTCCTCGCCGATCACACGGCGCTTCCTGGAGGACCTTTCACCATCACTAGCGGAAGTTTTTCTCTTCCTCGCCGTACTCGGCTCCGGCTTCTCAACCTCGTACATCTCCACGCTGCTGGATGAATCAGTGTGCGAGACAACGGGCTCCGGAACTATCCCCTCCGCAGGGGGGACCTGCTGCTCCGGTACGGCCTCCTCAGGCACTACCTCCTCCAAGTTGGGCGCAATCTCCTCAGCCACAGGGCCGGAATCCTCGCCCTCTCCCAGCTCCAACTCCAGCGTACGCCCAGCTGCAGCCTGAATGACAGGTTCCTCCCCCGCCAATAACTGCCGGTGTCCGATCTCCAGATCCAACGGCCTCTCCACGCGAACTACTTGGAAGAGATCCATCTCTGTAAATAAAAAACAAAAAACAACAACAATTGTTAGATACCATTTCGCAAAAAATGAAGACTCACAGTACGCATAAGAAGGGTCTGGAAGATGAGCACCCACCCTGGCCATCACCGTCCAAAAAGATTGGTACTTCCGTATCCGGCAAGAAGAAGTTCTGGCTGATGCCCATGTGCACCAGGAACTCTTCTGGATACGCAGCTATTGCAATACGATTCGCATTAATAGTCTGCGCATCCGCGGTGCTGTATGACCCATCGAGTGGGCGCTCATCCCTACGAAGAGAGCCTTGTGTTTGGAAAACAAAATCAAACGGATACACGCTCTGGTCGACCCAGAAAAAATATTCCCTCCAGTGCCTGAGCGAATCCAGTGCCTCCGTATAGCACTGAAGCGGACCTGGACGTTTTGCGAAGGAAATCCATCCATTCGTCCATGTGCGGTGGTAGAACGCACGAAATAGATGAACAGTGGGATTAATTGCCAGTAAACGGCAGTTAATCTCAAAGTTGGTAATCTTCGCTGCACCTATACAGTGCAGCTGGGAGATGTGTATCCTATAGTACGACAATATGTCGCATAGGAACCGGGAGAGGGGCACGCGCTGATTCGCGAACTCGAAAAAACGTGCGTACACCCCCACCTTCCCGTCGGGAAAATCGGCTATAGACGCGTTGGGATCCGGTAATTCCGGATGCACCCCCGTGGGTATGTAGAAGTCGGAACAGAAATCTATAAAATCTGCTTCCGTGAACATACACGTGACATCTCTCAATTGTAAAACCATCTCTTTTACCTAGCGTATGCGCAGTGGATAGTGGTAAAACAGCTTTTGTTTGCAAATTCGGAAGAGAAGTAGGTTTGTGTGTGTTTTTTAACTGTGCCTAAAACAGTAAAAATACACTCCTTTTATATACCAGTCGTACTCACCACAGATGACTGACACGTGGATTCCACTACCTAAAAACGTGTGGTGGTAAACCGAAACGTCTCGGACACGTGGACACCTTCTCCATTTACCGAGGCGAGATGATGGCACTTTTACAGTCTAGATACATGGTACGTGGCTGTTTGGGCGGTAAAAATTAGAATTGTTCCCGCCCACGAACGAAGCTTGTTTAGGACGGTTTGAGTCTAGCGCGCGTACGATTTACCCACGCACACTAGACTGGGGGGAAATGATGACGTATGGTATGGATCCGGGTCACGAACCCATCCAGTACGCAAGCCCACTACGAGTGGGCCATTATTATAATATTCGTAGCCCACGAGGCCCACGGATACGAACTGTAACCTGCAACAAGTGGAATGCTTAGGCCCACGAAGGCCCAAGCCCAAACACGGTTACCCAAACCGTGTGGTTATGCGATATCTCCTATTTTGGCAATAGATATCGGATAACCCAAAGAGTGAGGAACACGAAACCATCTAGGGTTTCGTGTGTATAAATAGAGGTCCTCCAGGTCCTCTACAGGTACGATACCTAACCCTAATTTACAAACCCTTCTCTTAAGCTCGATTACTTACTCTCACGCCGGAGGATAATCGGGGGAAACAATCCCTCGATAAGCCTAACGGTGCTCTTTGTTTTCCTAGTGCGCAGGTTCCCAAGCATTACTTACCCGAATTGATACTCAAGCCAAGCCTTGCCAACTTTTGTATCAACAAGGACAAGACACTATTAAGAGCACCAGCTGTCGTGGTGTTTCCGTCTCGCGTTATAGCAAAAAGTGTTGTCAACTCATCACTTTTTATATATAACTAGAAACCTATAACTTAAACCAAAAATACCCTCCCTCCATCACTCGCGTTATAGGACACTCTCTGACCCACAAATAACCTAGTAAAACACAAAAACAAACAGAAAAAGAAAAAAAGAAAAAACGTATGCGATATGGGATGGCGCAAGACTTTCTAGCCACCCACATCGTGCCCTTTAAGAAAACCACCCTCTACACCTTTTAAAGTAAATATAAGCCAGAAATATTTTATTTTGGTCTAAAACAATTTAATATAAACCCCAACNATAGATATCGGATAACCCAAAGAGTGAGGAACACGAAACCATCTAGGGTTTCGTGTGTATAAATAGAGGTCCTCTAGGTCCTCTACAGGTACGATACCTAACCCTAATCTACAAACCCTTCTCTTGAACTCGATTACTTACTCTCACGCCGGAGGATAATCGGGGGAAACAATCCCTCGATAAGCCTAACGGTGCTCTTTGTTTTCTTAGTGCGCAGGTTCCCAAGCATTACCTACCCGAATTGATACTCAAGCCAAGCCTTGCCAACTTTTGTATCAACAGTGATTATACCACTTTATTATGGAGTAGTATTATTTTTAAAAGCCTTTAATATTTTTTTTAATGCTAACTGTCTGAAAATAACAAAGAGATAATACTATACTTATTTAATTTAATTAATATCATTAATCAATATTCATTCGCTTTATTACTATACTACGGAGTATAAAATACAAATAAATGAAAATTCAGATACAGTGTCATTTTCTAATGCTTTTTTTTTTAATAGTAATAAATAATTAAACACAAGGAGTACGTTACACTGTGCTATCATTGACCAAGTAAAAACGTTAAACTAATCTCAAATACATTAATGGTCGCACGCAAATCCGTTGATTGCTACTAATACAATCTCCAAAATCGGTCCTTCAACTACCTATACAAATACAAGTTTAAGGGTTTAGATCAAGACAAGTTTACAAGATCATAATCATAAAATCGGATCAGATCAGAATATCCTACTTAAATGTCGAAATGTCTTATATATCTATTAATTCGTATTCAAAGTTGATTATATAGAAATTCAGGAATAAAGAAAAGTTCTCAAAGTTATATAATATGAAAATGTAACCCATAAAAATATAAAATACTAAAATATATAATCAATAATAAAATGATGCTGAATATTTTAATCTAATATCTATATATTTTACTTTTGTAAAACATTTATAATTATTCACGCTTATTTTATTGTTTTACTTTAACAAAATTTATTCATTTATAGTTTATTAGTTAGTTATGAAAGAAATGTGTGATTGAATCGGATCGAGATCTTAAATAAGATCGTATGCCTTTAAGATCATATGAAAGATTGTCTCGTTTTTTTTAGCGGGATCGTAAAATCGAGAGATTTTAAATCGAGATCTTAACAACTATGGTTTAGATGCTTAACAACAAACTTTTTTTTTTCTTTGCATAGCAGAGATGATAAAAATAAATAAACTATATTTTGAAAACTTAGAAAAATGAAATAGTAGACGCATATTTCAGTTTTGTAAGAGATTATAATCTATCTGAAATTATATCTATTGACATTTATAACACGATCTTTTTGCTAAGTCTAAACTAACAATTTCTACCAAAGATTTCATTATAGCTTATCAATTTTCATATGTTCAACGGAAGATAATAGATAACTATCTACATTCTACACAATATATATAAAAGGGAGGTGATTTGCACACTCTTCAATTTGATGGGCACACTCTAATTTAGAGTGTCCTGAGATTTATGCCCTTAGAGAGTGAAAATGTAAAGTGATATGAGGGTATAAATGTTAAGACAATCTAAATTAGAGTGTGCCAATCAATTAAAAGAGTGTGGAAATCACCTTTTTATATTTAGTTTTCGTAGCAATTAGCTTAAACGGACAGTGTATAAATTTCAATTTTTAGTACTTTATTTTTACATTTCGATCTTCGTTTTCACTTTTATTTTAAGGGGCAATTCCATATATACCCAACTTAAACACCATAATTCCATATTTTTCCAACTCATGCTTTAAAAGCATTGTACTTATGAACTAATATTTTACCAACTCATCTTTAAGTTGGGTAAATATGAAATTATCCCTTATTTGAAAATTTGGTTTTTGCCTCACATTTTTTTCAGCTAGTATTTAATTTAGTTGTTGAGAATTAAATAAAAATTAAATATATACAGTATAAATTTATTGTAAAAACTTTAGATTCAAGCAATTAGTTAAGTTGTTATTAACTTATTACTATTTTTTTATTAATTTTATTTTTTACCAACTGACTTTAATGAGGTGGTACTATTTTTTATCTTCGTTTTTGTTGCTTATAGTTTGAAGTGATTTTAGTATTATTGTTTTGAGTGTAGAATGATTTATTGATCTTCGTTTCAGTTTAAATAAAAGGTTAGGTGATAATGTTAAGATTTACCACGGTCGGCAGTAAAGTTATTTATGGAGTTTTTCTATAATGGGTCAGGGTGTTTTATGGGAATAGTCTAAAAAAGTCACCGGAACTAGGGTAGGAAAATGAGAAAAATGAAGATTAAAGAACAAAAGTGTATTTTAGTCAAATCATTTAAAAAATTATTCGTTTTGTTTTAAATTTGAATGTATACAAGTGGTACTTGACCTTTTTAAAGTTCACTAGTAATTTCGATACATTTTGATAAGTAAATTAGTCTCTCTCTCTCTCTCTCTCTCTCTCTCTCCCCCCTCTCTCTCTCTCTCTCTCTCTCTCCCTTTTAACTACAACACTTTAAACTGTTGTTAGCAAAAACAAAATCAAATTGTCTCTAAATAAAATAAACAGATACTGAAATAATATAAAAAAAATAAATTAACAAAATAATCCGAAACACCTCTAATTTTCTAAATGATGAACAAGGAACTAAACAATGGTTGATTTACTTAAGGGGAAATCATTGCTGCTGTAAACAGCATATAACCTATCTGATGTAAGGCTTACAAGGAGGGACTAATTGTGAAAATCAGGAAATGATGAAGGGTATAAGTGCATAAAAATATAAGTTTCCAAACTTTTTTTTGCTTGACAGCAGATAGGTTATATGGTGTTTACAGCAGCAATGATTTCCCCTTTACTTAAATGGTTGTTTGTCTCATTAAGATGCTTCAAGTCTAAATTTAGCTATCACATATTAATGTTAAAAAATGGCTAAAAAATTTTGAACGTAAATCAAATATGTTGTTTGTTTTTGTTAAATTGCTCGAATGATTTTAATTTACAAAATTTATATATAAAATCATCGCATTGGGACGAATAAAGTAACTTCTATAAATTGAAAACGAAACATTGCCATCATACATTAAACATAGTCAATAAACCATTATATAAATTATCTTAACACATATAAATTTAAGATACTAAAATACTACTACACATTGTAAGAGACAATAAAACAAGTCCTTCAACTCTTATTGGGTAAGAGGCATTATGCTTGGCCGCGTATGACTTTTAAACAACCAAGGTTATAAAAGGCGTGAGGCGTGGCGTGGCAGCATGGACGCGCCTCAAGTCTTACGTGTCATGGCGGAGCCTTTGCGTTACTTAAGGCGTCACTAAAACGACAAAAAAATATTTATAGATTTATGTATTTATAATTTTGTATCATATTACTCGTACTATATTAGACATTTAGACTACCACTTACTATATAATTTACCAGACCCATATACCAAATAGTCCAAATTATAAGTACTGGTTCAAAATAGTTTAAAAAAAATGGTTCAAAAAGTGACGTCACGCCTTACCAAAAGGCGAGCCTTATTTCACGTCTTTTTGTGTCACGCCTAGATCAGCCGCCAAGGCCCATTTCGTGGCGGCGAGGTTACGCTTCGCACCTTGGCGACGTCTTTACGGCGTCTTGGCACGCCTTTAAAAAAACATACGATCCAATATCTGACTGCATGTGTCTGAATAAGAGGTAAAAGAATATTAAGACATTTTTTTTTTTTTTTTTTTTTTTAATAAACAAACACACCCTAAGTTGTTAAGCCTTGGATATCCAAATCATATTGAGATTCCATTCAAATAACTATGTGAACAAGATTAAAGAAATAGACAAGATACAAAATCTACACTTTCATTTTTATTCAATCAAAATGGTTTGTCATTTGGCAAAGTACTAGCATAACACATTAACACAAACACAAACAAAAAAAGTCAATAACAAAAACACACACACACAGAGATCCTCCTCTTACACACAATCTCTGATCTTTTTACTTATACTCTTTGTACTTATATTTATTTTCTTTCTCTCTCACACACTAAAAACACACACACACACAACCATCATCATGCCGTCACGCCTACCACCGTCACAACCACCACAACCACCGGAAAACCACCACCGTCACAACCTCCACGTCATCCCACCGGTCACAATCGCCTTCTCATTCCTACTAGCCCTAACTTTCTGCTTCCGTAAATTCACCACACCACGCAAAAAACAACGCACTGTCCCGTCCGACACCACCACCGCCGCCAAACAACCACCGCAGAAGCTTTCCTACGCGTCTCTACGCGCCGCCACGTCGTCTTTCTCCCCGGAGACTCGTCTCGGTCAAGGCGGATTCGGTTCCGTGTACCGCGGCACGTTACCTAACGGCGTTAACGTCGCCGTGAAGGTGATGGACGCCGGTTCGTTGCAAGGAGAACGTGAGTTTCAAAACGAGCTGTTGTTCGCCGGAAAAGTGGATTCCGATAAGGTGTTGTCGGTTATAGGGTTTTCGTCGGATAAGAAACGACGTCGGATGGTGCTGGTGTATGAGCTTATGGTGAACGGTAGCTTACAGGATTGTTTGTTGTATAAAAAGTGTAGTGAGTTGAAGATATGGAATAAAAGGAGGTTAGTTATGATAGATATAGCTAAAGGGATAGAGTATTTGCATCATTATTGTGATCCTGTTATTATTCATGGTGATATTAAGCCTAGTAATATATTGTTGGATAGTGAGTTTAACGCGAAGATAGGGGACTTTGGTTTAGCTAGGTTTAAGCCCGAAGACGAGTGTCGAATTGATTTAGGTAGTAAGATTGAGGAAGGGAAGAAGATTGTGGTTGAGGATAATGGGTCTGTTTTTGAGGAGACTGAGAGTTTGGGTACTACGACTGTTTGTGAGGAGTTTAGTGGTGTCCCTGATCAGTCTCCTGAGAGCTTTGTAACTGCGCCGGTTGCGGGGACTTCTCCGGAGATGGAGACGGGTGTGCATTCGCCGAGGATGGGTGCGGGGGATGTTGACGCGATGAGTGTGGAGAGTGGGAGTGTGAAGAGAGGTGGGAGGAGGAAAAAGAGCGTGTCGGGGAAGGATTGGTGGTGGAAGCAAGATAATGGGATGTCGGAGTCTGGGAGGGTGAAGGATTATGTGATGGAGTGGATTGGGAGTGAGATTAAGAAGGAGAGGCCGAAAAGTGAGTGGATTACGGCTGGTGCGTCGTCTAGTGCGGTGCAGACGGGGAAATCGGAGAAGAAGAAGAGTAAGAAGCGGTTGGATTGGTGGATGTCGTTGGACGAGGAGAAGAATGTGAAGAAACCGAAGAGGAGGCAGGCTAGGGAGTGGTGGAAGGAGGAGTATTGTGATGAACTTGCGAGAAAGAAAAAGAAGAATAAGAAGAAGCAAGGGAAAGAATCGAGTACTCATAATCTTAATAATGATGACTGGTGGCAAAAAGATGATGAGATGTATGTCGATAATAGAAAGAAGAAGAGGAGCAGAAGCAGGGGTAGTAGAGGTAGCGTTGATTGGTGGTTGGATGGATTTAGTGGCGAGCTTTGGCGGGCGCGACACAATAGTCATGATTCTGTGAGCGGTGATATACCCAAAAGTAGCGGTATGAGTAGCACACCAAGTATGAGGGGAACTGTTTGTTATGTTGCTCCTGAGTATTCCTGTGGTGGGGATCTTTCGGAAAAGTGTGATGTTTATAGCTTTGGGGTTCTACTGTTAGTTGTAATTGCTGGACGGAGGCCACTCCAAGTTAGTGGGTCTCCAATGTCGGAATTCCAACGAGCAAATCTTCTGTCGTGGACCCGTCATCTTGCTCGTTCAGGGAAACTTATTGATCTTGTAGATCAGTCTATTCAGGATTTGGATAAGGAACAAGCTTTAGTTTGTATTACAGTGGCTCTTTTATGCTTGCAAAAAAACCCTGCACTTCGGCCTTCAATGAAAGAAATAGTGGCAATGCTATCTGGTGATCTAGAGCCACCTCCGTTACCAGTTGAGTATTCCCCTTCGCCCCCATCTCGTTTCAGGTCCCATAGGAAAGCGCGGTTAGTTTCTTAATGGTTTTGGAATATCAATTTTCATTAACAGTTGTATACAGATATAGGTAACATACAGTTTGTTGGAGCATATTTGTAGATTTTTTAATGTAAGCAATGAGAATTATAACAATGACGTCCTTTTTATTTTGATACAAGTGTTTATCGTTGACTGTTTTGTTCCCCTTTTTAAATGACCAATTGTCGGATAAAGAACCACAACCCTAGCTTTATTGTTATGAGCCATAGTGCAGTAGTTAGCTTGCGGTAGATATGCATATAGTGATATATGGATAACCTGCTTTATTTCCATATTCAAGAAATCTTGCAGATATGATGTCTAACTGTCTATGATCAAAGGAAAGCATATATTAAATATTGTCGGGACTTGAAATGTATTAGGTATCAAGCATCTTTCCAAACTATTCTAAAATAGTTGCCTGATCTCATAAGTTCCATTTTCATCAATTTTTGTACGCATGAAACAAGTCTCAGGTTTGGATTGGATTTAACTCCTGAATGTGAATGCATCTAAAAGTATTTGAACATAAGCTTTATTAGCACTTTTTCTACTGCTAGGGGCTGACTCACTGCAGCAGCAACAAGCGATCAATCAATTAGAACTTAATTATGAAAAATAGCGGTTATTTTTATTGTTGAAAATGGATCACCACTACTATTCTACTAGATTATGGATCAATTTATCAATTTTTTTGACTCAATCACATGAATAGATTAGATATAGTCGATCCATTGATGAGATTGTTAGAGCAGGTAAGTGGGAGCAAGAAATTCCTGCTGTACTGTCTCTTGCTCTATCAGTTTGAAACTTTGAATATAGAATTAAATCTCCTGTTATCATTCGCATATATCGCGCATCTCATATGCTTTAGTTGCATTTCTGGTAGTATGGTATGACTAAATCACCTTTAGCATGCAAATTGCTATCTACAAATGTAATAATGAATGCATCCGGTTGTCCAGTATTTGAAGCTGCTGTCAAACAGAGTAAATTGAAGGGTATAAAGGAACTTGCTCTACTTCCAAAATGGTAACTTCACAAACTAGACCAGGGCTTGAATGTGGCACATTAGCGTGTACATAGTGCTGGTTGAGTATGCATGGTACCGTTTTATAACCGGTCCCGTCCCAAACTAGACCAGGGCTTGAATGTTGGGCTTGTTCTGGCTGATTATTTAAGGCTAGTTCCTTTTCTAAATGACACTGTTTCATTAAAGTGAAAAGAATTAGAATTATGACTGGATGAGTAAAAGACCTGGTAGAGCAATACAGATTCGGTTCAATTATGTGGACTTCTCTAGAGTTGTGCACACTAACATCTACTTTCCAAAACAAATCTTGATTAAAATTTATACTCTAGCAATACTCGAGAGAAGAGAACACATTCTTAGAATGACTTTCAGTTCGTTTTATTTTGGTACAAAGCGTAGTAGGCTTAAACACACAATTATGTTCTTCGCATTCTTCTCCGTAAGTGCTTGAAATATAGGAGTAAGTACTCATGTCTCAAGTGATCACTAACCGTCCTCGGGCTCTAGCTTGGCCTTTTCTTTCTTCTATGCATGTCTCCTTCTTGTAGTGGTTGGTTTCCTTTGTGCCATCTTGACATCCTTTCAAATTTATTGCAGAATATTTATTTATTTATTTTTTAAATTTAAAAGACATTACATGTTACTAGCAGGGTACCCGCCGCTGAAATATAATTTTTCGATGAACTATGTTTTCTAATTTATTATATTTTTTGTGACAATAAATTTACGGATGCCACGAATTTATGTGACATCTTTCAACTCAACTAATGACAATGCTTTTCATTAAACAATTGTGATAATAAATATTTTAGTAAGCAATGTTTTCCGCTGTCCATTATATCCGGATGTGGCTCAAACCATTTCTCCAACATTCTATAAACATGAGAAACTATAATCTTCCAACGGACAAGGTACTTCTCACAAAGCTTCAAGTATTCTAATACTAAGCTCTCACGATCCAGGTTTCCGTCCTCAAACCCATCATCACCGTCTAACACCCATTCACCACCTCTGAATCCAGCAAATAGTGCTGGATGACATTACTCCAACACCTGAGTTTTAAGTAGCATTTATTCGGTAAATGGGATGGTTTGGGACATTAACTAAAAAATATGAGAAAGTCAAATAGGTTGAAGTGTTGAGCTAGTCGGTTTGAAAGTCACCCAACATGCATAAAACTTATTAGGCCAATTGATTGTCTATTTAACCAAGTAAAATATGTTGAACTACTGAGGTTCCTGTAACAAATATACTATAAGGGCATGTTTGGCATGTCTCAATATACTGAGATATTTTCTACTACGTTATAAAGTATTTGGGACATGCTAAATAACTACTGAGGTTCCTGTAACAATATACTGAGGTTCCGAAAATATGTGCTTTGTAGTTCCGAAAAATAAAAGTGCTAACTATTTTATTAATAATTTAGACGTTCTACTTTTGAAAAACATATATCTACTATGTTATAAAGTATTCGGGATATGCTAAATAAGTAAGGTTTAAAATGAAAAACATTTTCTCGCCACAAAAATAGTCACCGGGTACTCGCCGCCGCATTACGCGGGTACCCTTCTAGTCCATTATAATGTAGTAGAGATATAAGAGGTAACTTAGTTGGTTTGGTCGTAAAATCGTAAATGATCCTTAAGTCTATTCATAACTGGGCTGACTTCATAGTAATATTGTTGGATCAATATTTGGAGGTTTTAGAACGGGCCTCAAAGAACAAGTAGTTTTGGCGCCTGTCTTGAGCATAACTTTATACTTTTCTTTTTGCTCAGTTTTCTGCTCTTGTGACTTCTTTATTGCTAGTCCATTTTGTGCATAGCCACATGCACATAACCTGTAAATTTAACGATATTAAAGGTCCCTTTGGTATATCATCGAGATTCCTTATGGATATAGTTTTAATTAGAAACTAGAATAGGAAACGATATAAACCAGGGGTGTAAACGAGATGAATCGAGTTGAACTTTGACAAAGGTTGACTGTATAATATTATGTTCAGCTTGGACTCGGTTCAATAGCTCGGCGAGTCTTCATGAAAAAAGTTCTAGCTCGGCTCGACTCGCCTAAAAAAAAACTAAATTATTTTGTAAATAATGTGTTTTTTAAGATAAGATTTGAATTTGACTAAAGCTCTGATCGTAAAGTTTGATGCACATATAAATAAGCATATACATATGAAACGTTAAAATTATGTATATTACTTTAAAGCTTGAAAAGCTCGAAAATAACTCGAATCGTACATATATAAGCTCGAGCTCGACTCGTTAGACATTTCAAGTTCATTTTTTGAACTCGAGTTCAAGTTCGAAGCTCGATAAAGTTTTATCAACAATGACCTTTTAATTTATAAAGTTTGTTGTTACGACTTCTGAACTTTTTTATCTAACACTTTTCGTAGATAAGATAGTACCTACACCTTTTTTAACCTTTTTTCCCTTTTTCTTTTTAGGTTTATCATCCATGAACCCTATAAAATTTGTACAATACTATACAAACTTTCACATTTTATGCTGATGTCAATATAAACCTCTAAGGCTCTAATACACACATACCCACTACATAATACAAGAAAGAAAAAAAAAAGAAAAAAGAAAATCTTTTCTAGGAGGACGCGCTTTTCATTTGAAAGCAGAGTCCTGCTCAACCATTTTTTTCTTCTTTTGTTGCACTTTCTCGTGATCATGAAATTGGGTTTCCTTCAAGAAAATGGGTTTTCTCTTACTTTTTGCTGAAGGTGCACCCTACACCCTAACAGCGCGTAACTTTCTCTTTTTGAAATTTGATTCCCTATTGCACCTTCATCCTGAGTTGGCTTACTAGTATGAGCTTGATTATGATGTTACAAATAACATTAAATTGGCCTTTCATTTTAAATAATAAAAAGAGAATTTTGTGGGGTAATAGTAATATTTTATATGAGTGGTTGAAAATCGTAGTAGTTTCACTTTTATTAAACTTTGTGATTTTTTTCTTTGACAATAATTTTGAGATGGAGGGAGTATAAATTTATAATATTGAGTTATAATCATGCATTTAACCTTGCATCGCAAGGATAAGAATGATATATATGTTCGTGGTCCAACATTGATAGGGTAGTTGCCAATTTCCATTTCTTTGCGCTTTCTTTAATTCTTAAAGAATTTCCAGAACCATGCCATTTGGAATAAAGACAAACGAGCATGCATGTGGAACCTTCATGTTTGCTAAACAAATGCAAATAAAATCATCAGAAATCCGTATAAAGCTTAATTAGCAAATAATAAAACAGGCAAGTGGTCTTAATAATTGTGTGGGTACGTGTGTCCAACGTTGGAGCTGGAAAACCTTGGGAGAACTAACAACTCCCACTCACATTCTGCCGGCAGAAATAGCATTAGCAAATAGCAGTAGTAATTTTTTTATATAAAAACATTTGGTAATATAGCTGTATGTGTAATTATAATGCGTAAAAACATTTGTTAAATGCTCAATGCTCGTAAATGCTACATCATGAAGCGTTGAAAAATGAGCATTCCGAATAAATAAATAAAGCTACTTGGTGCTTGCCAAACGAGAATTAAAGATCACAACGCTTAACGCTCGATTACCGATCAACGCTCGTAAATGCTTCACACTAAACACACACATAATCTCCATCCCAAAATTATAGTCCCTATTCTTTTGGGATTTCTCGAAATGATAGTCCATTTCTTTGTCTCAACCAATAAAAAAAGAGTTTAGTGGGCGAGGGTGATATTTAATTAGTTGAAAAGTGTAGTGATTTTACTTTTTTAAAAGTGTGCGTTTTTTTGTCTAGAACAATAATTTTGAGACACACGACACGAGTATAAAGTTACCCAGTATGGTGCGCTAGACCATGACGTTGGATTTTTATGAGCCCTATCACCATTTAGGGACACATGCTGGTCTGATTTGAGACATAACTTCTAAAATAGTACCCCATTCATCTATTTTATTAGATACAGCTATACAGGGCTTATTACTTTATTAGCCTCGCGGGTTCATCTGCACTAGAAAACCGATAAAAGCACAAGCTTCAAACCTCGCAATTTCTAAAGCCTTTATAATACCACCAGCGTAACTGAAGGCTAGTTACATACTGCAAAAAAAAATGTTACAAATGCTAAAGAGTCACAAAAAATATGAAACATAAAAGCCTCTCACGACGAACACAGTAAGTTTTAATTAAAAGTATTAAGGGCTCAATTTGAAATATATCGCTATGCCTCTCTAAACCTTAAGCCTGCATGCATGCCATAGTCACATGATGACACAACTCATATGCGTAGTATTGGTTTGTGACGAATCAAGATATATTATTGAGGGTAAGTTAGCCATCATGCATGCAGTTACGCTTGCTGTTAAACGTAAATTTGTTAACAATAATCAAAACGGGTTAGGTTTGTTACTCGTTAGAATTATATGTTATTTATAACTTTTAAAAGAAGATTACAAGGTTGTAATTAAGCCTGTTAAACATAAGTTTACCAGCCTAACTTAACTGATCTGAATTTGTATTTTTTATTATTTATTTAAATTTCTCTGTGGCATTTGGGACCAAGGGATCTTTTAATTGACGTGATAAGATGAATTGATGGACCGTAATGCCTGGATCATATCCTGACATAATGGAATGGCAATTGGGCCACATTTATCATTTTTGAATAGTAGTATTTATGATCCCCTTGTGGGAATTGTTTTGTACGCCTTTGGAGTTTGTTTAAATCTTCAACAAAAAATTTAATACCGTATAAAAGTTGGAAGTTTGATTGTTTTTTTCTTCATAAAAGCACAGTAATGAACAAAAGACAATATATTTCAACTTTCGTATGTGATAGTTAGAAAATTCTTTAGGGTGACAATATCATAAATGCGTTTGCCTTCACAGCAAAAACAAATGGTACCCCATTCATCAAGAGAACTACTATACTTTGAATATGACAAATCGGGTAAAATTTTCATTCAACACAGAAAGGCAAAAATACGTTCGACACATTATAGCAAACCACAATGGAGATTTGCGCTACAACATATCTATATATCTGGGAAAAAAAATATTTCTTAGGAATATAGCGAGTTCTTTATGTAGGATGACCCGACTTTTAACAAGTTCGACTAAAACTAAATACCGTCGTTTTAGAGTTAGATCATTTGAGCTAGTTTGATCTATTTTTTTATGCTTTCCTACAATTACGCATATAACTAAACTTTTTGGTCTTTGGCCCTTGCTACTGTAGTATTCTCAAGTAAGCCTCTAGCTCAAGGGGGCAGATGGCAACGCCTTCAATTGCCATGCTTGTCATTATTACACAATTATTGCCACAGTTATTATTGCTATACACACGCCGGGTTTGGTTGTGAACTACGAAATATAAAATTATTAAGCTAAAATCTCGACGTTCCATTGATACTAGAAAGCCAAACAAATCGCAAAAGTTGAAAAAACTAACAAAACCACTTCATATCAAACTAGTATCAAACAGAAAACTAGTTTCTGATCAATTGTACAGATAACTAAATGAAACATGGCCAATATCCTAGCGGGGAAATATCTGACTGTTATTGGGGTATTTACGCATTGCCTCATACGAAAACTTGATCACAAATGTGTCTTTGAATGACCCTCATAAGTCATATTAACCAAAGCAAACATATATTGTGCTTTACATGCATCAAGCATATTTTTGTTTTAAAATAAGCATCAAGTTTGAAGATTATAGTTATATACAAATGAACTACTCTTGAGGACTATAGTTATTTTAGCTTCTCTTCTTGTGATTTTGAGACACTTTTCAATGTTTCACAAATGTGACGTTTCTTTTGGTACTTAGTGGTATTTAGTGCGAATGTGGGCTAATCTAGCTGCTAGCTTTTCAGGTGTGGTGTTTTAGTATGATTTTTCTTACCATGATGTATTTTTAGCTACTTGCTAGTTTTTTTTTTAATAAACTTTGCCGTTTAAAAAAAAATAAAAATAAAAAATAAAAATAAAAAAAAAAAACCTCTAGATTTGACAATGCCGTTTGGAGCAAATTAAAGCTTTTATGTCTTTCTCTAAGGGTCTACAATTTTGGTATTATATGATATGACAAATGTTAATTTAAGCGTTTACCAAAAATACTTTGAGATTACAGTACTGCAATTAATACATGCAACCAATTTTGCAAAGCTAATCACACTTTTAAAAGGCCTCACATAACACTCAGATTTAGTGACACCTTTAATATGTCACTAAGTGTCTTTTTTTTTTTTTTTTTTTTTTGCATAGTAAAATAGAAAATTAAATATGTCGAAAACTATTGTCTTCTTTGAGAGAATTTGTAAATCACGCACTATAATTACTTTTTCTAAAGTACCATTCAGTAATTTTTTTTCTGATGATTTTCCTGTAAGTATATATTGTGGAGTAAAAAACCTAAATGTAAAATCTTTTTTTGTTGCATAAATTAAAGCCTATTTCTAACTTGGGAGAAAGATAGGGACCTGCTGTAACGACATCATTTATGCATTATGACATGTGTTTTTTTAGGAGCTTAGAATAATAATCATGATTATCTTTCCTTTTGAAGCCTTTTTTACTCCACGCATTTCTTTATTTATGTGAAAGCAACCAGCCGATTTTGGAACAGCAAATTATGGCCTTTAATTGTTGATTATGTTTCTAAGTCAAAGTTTTTGTTGATCAGAACAGGACCTAAACTATGTTAATCAAGCTGCCCGCACTTTTTAATTCCGAGTATCATATACATCGTGCGAAATTTAGCAGCCGTTACTTAATAAAAAAAAGAACATGCGAAGGGTTTCCACAACCTTTTATAAACTAGACACTAGTACATATGCATGTGTATAATATATAGTTTAAACTTTTATCTGTTGAAAGACCTTCATCAATTCATTTAATCAAGACCTTGTTTACAAGAGGCTTGATGTTTCTTTCTGTGTATGGAGGAATATACGAGTAACTAAATTAAACGAACACTTTAGCAAGACACAGTACATGGGCATTAAAGATGAGGTACATTGAGGGAGAGCGAGCTGCGAGCATAGTTCTATTTACAAGTCCATTCAGATCATTTGATATATTAAACTTTCTAGCTATGCTTGAAATCCAAATCTAGGATAAGAGGATTGTTCTTTCATGGTTAAAGATTTAACGTTTTTTGAACGGAAATTAGCTTCGATTACAAGTCCAATCGGATCAGTTAATATTAATTTTTTTGCGCTGCTGCTTGAAATTGAGGACAAAATGTTGTTCTTTCATAGTGCTTTTTTAATTAGGCCTATGCTTATTTTGATGGTCTCTTTTGTGTAGGAAACCTAATTTTAATTACAATCACAATACAAACAACAAATTCAGATCAGAATGTGATCCATTTAAAGAACGTGATTTATACAATGATTGCTATATAATAGTGTATCGGTTTAAATCCTGAAGTTTTGACATGATACAAGACACATACATCATAATTTGTTATTAGATAAAAGCTTTCGTTTTCAGGTTTTGTGCCACACAAATATTTGATCATAAGCAAGTCTTTTGGTGGATACAAATGACAGAATGCATTGTAACTTGCTCACTTGCTGTACCAATATATATAATATACATATACATGAAAATATATATATATATAAGAATATTATTGTTATCTTTTCCTAGTTTCATGGAAAAGATAAGAATATGATTGAGGTTACTCCATTAGCTATAAACTAGTTTCAAGTTGTGTCATTACATAGAATTTTACATTGATAAATAAACATTTTTTTGTTGCCTGAAACTCAAATAAATATTAGCTTGTTATCATATCTGATCAAATATTTAACTGAAGAATCATTTTGCACGTAAACAAGATTTATATATTTGATTTGTTAGAATCAAATAATATTTGGATAATAAAAATTGACTAATGATAATTCAGTTTATTTAAAGTAGTAGTATTAAAAACTCAAATAATTGCATATAAAACCTAACCATGATTCACTGTAGATATGGTGAGGCTGTGAAATGATGTTTCCATGGGTTGGATATTGGTCCACTGCTCAGTGTGAATACAGATAGATGGGTTTCCATATGTTCAAACTATAGTATTATAATCAAATAATCAAATAATTAAACCCAATAAATAATACCCTTCCAATAAAAAGAAATATATAGCTGGTGATAGCCATGATTTTTTTATTATTAATAACAAAGATGCTCTTTAAATAATTGGGAAGAGTACAAGAAATCTTGATAAACTGGTCATCATCCCTACTGTTGAAGATCTCACAACCAAATGTATCTCTAGAAATACTATTTAACATGTACTTTATATTCATATTTCTAAAATACAGTGGTTGATCAAATCTTTTTGGGGCTTAATTAAAGATTAGCATCATATCTTAATGATATTATGTTCTCTTTCCAGCAAAGTGATGAGTTGGTATTTCATCAGATTCCTTCCTTAATTTGCTTCCAACAACCGGCAAGAAATCAACAAGATCTTATAGTGGAGGATAAGGATCATGTTACGATGGAGGGGAATACAAATAAGTCGGCCAGCAAGACCCGAAAAAAGCAAGAAGATCAGTCGCCTTCCTCGTCTAAACCTAATTCGGCAACTCCGGAAGATAGTACTAAAGATGAGCATACACAAAGAAAATTGGTACATAGAGAGATCGAAAGACAGCGTAGGCAAGATATGGCTAAGCTCTATGCTTCACTTAGGGGTCTACTTCCACTCGAATTCGTCAAGGTAAGCTACTACAACTTCAAGCTCTTGGTAATTACTAATTAGTTGTGTCTATGAAATAAGAGTTCTAGCTTGAGAATGAAAATGAATTGGAATTACAATCTATTGTTCAAAAACCTAATTTATAAGTTATTGGATTTCTTTTTTTTAGGGAAAGCGGTCTACATCGGATCATATGCATCAGGCAGTGAACTATATCAAACACATGCAAGAAAACATCAAAGAAATGACTGTCAAGCGAGACCAGCTCAAGAAATTCGTGGAGACGAGTGTTAGTGGGCTTGGGACAAATTCTAATGAAAAAAACTTAACGAACCTGCTTCCTAACACAGTTTCACTCCACTCTTCTAATGGGGGAATTCAGATTTCCATCAATAGTTGTCCTTTCGAAGAGGGGTTCCCTCTTTCAAGAATACTAAAAGCGATTTCCAAAGAAGGTTTTAAGGTTATAACCTGCACATGTACTAAAGTAAATGATCGGTTGATTCATTCTATCCAAGCCGAGGTAAATTATGATCCCTTATTACATAGATACATAGTGCTAATTGTTCAGATTTTTCAGCATATACCTAGATATTGTTAGAAAAACAATCAATCTAGCACTCATTTGTCAGAATATTTTGCAGGCAAATGATCCCGTTTTGACTGATCTCTCCATGTTGCAACAAAGGTTAACTGTGGCAGCGAATAACTACTGATTTTCAAGAAAAAATGTTGAACTAATTATGGTAAAATTGCTTGCATGAGTTCATTATGGAGATGTTTGCCACCATCCATTTGTTTGTTCATACACAAATCTTTATGGTGAACTTCCATAAAGCTTGTTTTGATGAACATACATGTAGGATTTGTGGTTTGTTTTGTTTTTTGTATCCTTTTCATAATATATATCTGTGTAAGTGTTGCCATTTTTTTTATCAGTTGGTACAATGTTGTTATATCAATAGTATGATCTATTAGCATTACAAGCGTGTTTTCCTATGTGAAGTTCATTACTCAATATCTTTCTTAACTTGACATGTTTCTTGTTTGTAACTGATAATTATTCTTTAGGTTAATCAAGAAAGGGAAAACACCATGTGTACAACGATTCGTTCAATTCATGTTGAATATACTGCTTCAAGGTTTTTTATTTTTTATTTTTTTAATGCCTATTCCAGAAATAGTCCATGCAAAAATGAAATCAAACTTATGTTCATGATCGAACATGTAAGTGGCAGAATAAAGGATGTTAAAGTGGACTTTTGGTAAGACTATGTTAGACAATAGACACTAGAAGTCACAACTATCATTAGTGAGGTTAGGGAAGGACGGTCGGGGTTATTTGGACATGTTAGGAGGAAGACCACCACAGCACTCGCTATGAGAGTGGAGGCTCTAACAGTCGATATCTAGAGGATAAAAAGGTAAACGAAAACTTAGGTGGGAGGATGTACATAAGCTATACATAAAGGAGATTCTGATAGGAGCATGTAAGAACTAGAATTAAGATAGATGATTGAGGGTCTAGGTGGTTTTTCATGTTTTAAGGTAGTTTTTCTTCTAGGCTCCCTAAGTGATTTCAACATCTCAACATGTACATATTTGCCCATGCGTTTCGGTATATTGATTTTAGCTACTTGCTTATACATCAGGTTATTAGCCCCAAGTGTAAATATTTACACATGCGTTTTGGTATAGAGACATATAGCTAGTTTTCGTCTTGCATCTGCTTTTGCGGAAGAGATCAATTGTCGTATATATCTACAATTTATGTCGCATCCTTTATTACACAGAATTATGTATGCTCGCATGATTGCATTTTTTTCTCTTATATGCTTGTATGCGTTTTTACTTTTATATGTTTTTTCTTTATTATATGCTTCTAGTTTTATTTCTCTCCATCTCTCTCTTTCTCACAAAATACACACACATATACATATGCATGCTATACATATTGCTCACATATATAGTATCACACATTATTGCTGGAGGTCTTTCTAGAAGTATTTCCTTTACCTTCTGGTAGGGTGTGACTATCTAAGTCCTACCTCCCCATACAGCTCGCTACGGCGAGATTGGATAATGTTGTTGCTGTAAATAACAATGCAATCAAGTGAAAGTTTGATGTTAAGGTTAGTACATGCATGTTTATACATGGTATTATTGTCCTATGTATACTTCCATGACAAACACACAATTACACAAAGGTACTTGTATCATAAGATTTCACTAATTGGCCTTTGTAGAGCAACATGTTGAAGCTTATTCGCAGATTTCATCATTAATCCTAATGTGTGTATGTTGGCGATCCCCAAATTTCATGCATTATTATTGTTGGATTTATATTGTAGTTTCAACCCAATTCACATTTGATATATATTAATAGTGCATGACAGCAATTTAATTTGCTTGATCATTCCCTCCATTTTGAACTATATACATATGCAATTGAATTAAGATGGTGACATACGGTTTTGGTTTGATTGGCAGCAATGGTTATTCCTTTGTTCAAACATTTCTAAAAATCATCCCTATCAATCTAAGGCCCGGGGTGCTTGAAAATTCCATTAGGCCAGTCAATTATTTTAAGGGACAGTAAAACTGTTTATTACGTTTGAAATGACAAATACCATATGTCTGAAGCTGCTTATTATAAAACTCCACATTTAATTTTCTTTACTGATGAGATAAGCATTTTTGATAATCAAATCAAGTCTTGCTTTACTATCTACTTATCAGATTATTCTAAAATGTATAACCAGAGTCAAACACCTCGGATGCCATGGACTTAGTTTTATATTTAGGGTTTTGTTATACAGGCAAAAGTGGGCTGGCTATCATTATGTACGTCTGCTTGTTTATCGTAAAATACAATAGTTCCTTGGTACTTGGTAGGCTGCAATTTTTTTTAAGACCGGACATAATTCCGTGAGGAGATGCCTGTCCAATGTGTTTCATGAATCTTTGGCCTGGTTGAAAAAATATTTAGCTTGCTTTTACGTACATATTTCTAGGAGCTTTTAGTATAAATGAGCTGGTTTTGATTTTGCTTTATAAACATGGGTTAATTATAATTTGCTTTGTAAAATTGGGTTAGTTTCACATTTTGGTTCTACACTATTCTAAAGAGTGTGCATTTTTAACCCGCAACTTACATAATGTATTTATATCATGTATTTAACATTTTAATTTTATGTATTTAATAACTTTACATGCACCTTTAGTATCTATTTCTTTAATTTAAAAAATTACGTTTTCATTAAAAGGAAAAATTGCAAAATTTAAACTAAAATAAGTTTAAGAGCATGAAAGTATCTTTTGTATGTAAAAAAAATTACAATATAATATCATATTAAACAACTATGTGTAGAAACGGCAACAAGGCGGGTTTGGGCAGGGCGACCATTTTCATCCTCAAATCTAATTACCAAAGTCCTCACAACACACGCCGTGATTCTCATCAGGGATCTAATTGAGGCGCACCTTTGGGGTGCAATACACGCCCAAACCCTCTCGTATAGTAACCCGATTAGCATGCCCCGTGCTACCCCAATTAGTTTGGGTTTCCTCGTCGAGCTCAGGTATTTTTGCCATCCTTAGCTATGTGGCATATTTGAATATGCTTAAACACACCACATATTCTCCATAAAGATTTATAATGTTAATGGAAATTACTCAAGGAACTTAACTGTTGAGTAGTTTATTATTATTATTATTATTATTATTATTATTATTATTATTATTATTATTATTATTATTATTATTATTATTATTATTATTATTATTTTTATTATTTTTTATTTTTTTTTATTATTAACCATCACTTTATTAAAAACTCATAGGATTTACAAGAAATTGGTGGGAAGCCGAGAAACCAACTGAGCCCCCACACCTCTAGCAATAGCAAAACCGATCCTATTAAAAATATGAGCCGCAGCACGTGCCCCAATGTCTTGAGTCATAGAGAATCGTCGAATACGCTTCAGAAGGGTTACTGCATCTTTCTCAAGTTCTCCAAAAGAAGAAAAAGAGAAAGGGAGGAAACCATACCCGATATCAACACATTTGGCACCGTACTTGACACGCTTACGCTGTGCGGCATCAATAACCGCCCGCCCTGGCAAAAAATCAATCATCCCGGATTGCGTCAAGGGCGACGACCCCGTAAGATCAACACATACATCACGCCCATCATCCCAAGAATAAAGCAATATATCAGCCGGTCGTAAGGATCTGTCCCTATCTCCATAAAGCCCAATATCCACCTCCTTACGAGCTGAGATTCCGGATCGAGAACAAATATCAACAAGGACATCACGCACAATGTTATGCCGATGTTTGATGCCCACAATACCCGCACATGAAACAGCATGATCCCCATAAATATCTCCATTAAACACCCTAGAACGGGGTTTGGGGCGGGGCGGTCACCCATCCCCAAACCGATTAGCCAACGGCCCCCTGATTTCATTAGGGATCTAATCAGAGCCGGCGCGCCCATTTGGGGCACGATGTTTTCCACCAAAACACTCCCGGAACCCGATTAGTGTGCCTCGCCCCTAGCCCTAATTAGTTCGGCGTTACCGGATTCTTCGTCAGAGCCTACGATTATTTTGCCACATTAGTTACACATGGAACATCTTTGTTGGCATAATTTCATAACTACCAAGCACAATGATCTATAAAAGATGCGTATTAAGAACAGTTAAGATAGTCTGCATATGCCCAATAGATACAGTGGTTGTAGCTTAGAAAACTGGAATTAAGACCTCGTTTTTGATAATATGTGTGCTATAAATTATGGAAGAGGAAATTACATGCAAAGAGCTCGCGTGTATCGTTAAATTTTTTTTTGAAGATATAGATTATCAGAATCTAGCAACAATTCTTTTATCCAATCTAGGATAGAGTAGACTTTATCATTAATAATAATAGATAATAAATTCAGGGATACGACCTGAATAGTAATAAATAGAATAGACCTAATAATAATACAGGATTTTTTTGCCATAGGGCGGGCGCGGTTACTTGGATGCCGCCCCACAGCACGGTTCCGCGTGTCAAGTACCCAAGGGACGATGTGTCATGGTGCAAGACGGGGCCAAAATGTGTAGGGTGATATCGGGGTTATGCGTGTTCCTCCCTTTCTCTCTTTCTTCTTTTCTTGTGGACGAACTGAGACACCACCAACTCGAACTGATCCAGCTAGTTAACCCTTCTGACAGTGGCACCGTATTCGACGATTACATCTAATGGAACCGAAGACATTGGGCACGTGGCTGGCGGCTCACATATTTTGTAATAGGATCGGTTTTTCCAGCTCATGTGCTATGGAGGTAGTGGCGGCTGCAGTTGGTTTCTCGGCTCCCACCAGTTTCTTGGTACAAATGCCTAGTGAGTTTTCCTAATAAGAGTTGATGAGTTTAATAATAAAAAAAATATAAAAATATAAAAATAATTAAGTAATCAACATAAATAACTCAACCAATTATCATAATAATATATACATAATAAATATTATGAATAAGGGCCGTAGATTTAGCATAATAATATATAGAATGTTAATAATACATATATACTATACAATATTACACTAACTCAACAGTTGAAGTTCCTTGGAGTATATTTCCATTAACATTTAAATCTTTATGGAGAAGTATGTGGTGTGTTTAAAGCAATATTCAAATATGCCACATGCTAAGGAGTGGCTTAACCTAAGAATACCTTAGAGCGATCGATAGCAAAACCCTAGAGTTACTAATTTGGGTAAGGATTCATGGATAGCACGGGCATGCGTGGAATCCGGGCTACCGTATGACGAGAGAGGTTTCGGCGAGTGTATGTGGATGAAGGATGTTGCACCCCCCAGAAAAGGTGCGCCTTAATTGTGTAGAAATCCACTGGACATGAGAAAATCCTGGCGTGGAAATGTATTGTGAGGACTTGCAGGTAATTAGATTTGGAGGATGAAAATGGGGTCGCCAGCTGCCAAACCCGCACTTGTTGCCAGCTTTCTACACATAGTTGATCTTGGTACACTTTTTATGATTATATAGACATGTGAATTTTTTACTACAAAATACTGGTCTATGCTCTCTTAAACTTATTGTTAGATTTTACATTTGCAATTATTCTTTTGTTATATGAAACGACTTTTTTTAAATTAAAGAAATAGATACTAAAGTTGTCATGTGACGAAGTTATTAAATACAGTAAACGATTAAAATGTTAAATTACTATGTAAGTATTCCCGATTGACCCTTGTTCTATAGTAACTCCTGCATGATTTTATTTATATATACTTCTGCTAAGGTTGCGCGGTTGAAATCAAATGCCACTTGCTACACTCTTTAGATAATAAGTGTGAAGAACTCTAAACAATGTGAAACAGAGATCCCAATTTACAAAATTAAAATTGAGGCCAAATAATATAAATTAACCCCGTAGTGCTTTTCTACTATATAAGCAACAATCAAATACACAGCTTTTCATGTGTTTATTTTAAATTTTCATAGCGTACAAAGCTTTCCTATGGAAATAATTGTAGCGTAGAATCGTCAGCTAATAAATATATTTTATTTACAACACAGCCTAACGCAATTCGTGAAAAAGAACACATCTTTCTGGACAGCACATTGTCCGCACGGAAGTCTACATGTGCCAGGTAAGCTGTAAAAATAAAATTGCAGAGTAGTCCCTACCAAAAAGTACCAAGGAAGATCTATTGTATTTTACGACTAAACAAGCGACGTACATAATGCATAAGCCAGCCCACTTTTGTCCTGTATAAACAAAACCCTAATCAATATTAAAAGCTAA